>JAOQIF010000032.1:0-192468 GCA_026260285.1 Colletotrichum sansevieriae
CGCTCCCCCCCCCCCCCCCCGGGGCCCCCCCCCCCCCCCCCCCCCCCCCCCCCTCCTTTTCCCCTTGCGCGATGCATCACGGCCTACTGTCGGAACATCCCTTTGGCTGGAGGGCTAAAAAACGGCTGCTTAGCAAACTCGGTGTGAGAATATTGGGCACGGGAGGGTCTCAGTCAAACCAACCGGTCAGTCAAGTAATGTCTTCGTAAGCATACGGAAGCGGCAAAGCCCAGCTTTAGCCTCCAGAGCTCCAGCTGCGCAACTGGATGATGGCACCCTGGGAGAAAAGCACCGAGAACGTGCGGGACAGGGCCGCGATAAATATCGCGATGCCCGCAATATCGGAACAGGTACATTGTTTCGTTTCGCTGCGTTCGGTGCCCTGTGTCCGTGAGCTACCTTACTGATGATGCTTGCTTGCTTGCTTGCTTGCTTGCTTGCTGCTGCTGCAGGAGACACTACAGGCAACCTGCAGCCCCCGCCAACAGCCGAGAAACGAACGTCTGGACGATCCCGCAACGTCGGACGTCACTTCTGTTCTCGGTAGGGCCATCCGGGGGAAAAGAAACCATCGACAATGGGGATGTCTCGACTAGAGCCTGCGAGGACGGGGGTGTGGTTTTTCCCCCTTCTCGCGGGCTTTGAACATGCTGACAAGGGGTTCAGATTTCATTCCCCGGAACGGCCAAGTACGACATGCACGGATGAATTTCGCAGGATTCACGCGTCGTCGTGTCGTCGTAACGTCCTTCCAGGTGGGAGGATTCTCATCTCAACCACAGATAAGAGATGGGGGCTTTGAGGAGGCGAAGTTGTGACCGTTGACGGTTGCGGTCGAAAAAGTTCAAGACTAGGAGCGTCGCGCCCTTCGCGTGGCTCGAGACATTGCGTTTGGGTTGTTGTCTTAAGGACTTTTTGACGCCGGTCCGTCTTCCTTACGTCGACGACGCAGCAAAAAGTTGAGACCTGAACCCCCCCATGGCCCCTCGTGTCAGTGGCGGGTTGGTCCAGTGACGCCGGTTGTCAAAACCACGCGCAACGGCACGGGGGAGGAATGTGATGGTTCCCCTTGCTCATAATCTGGTGAGACAACCTCTTCTCCGTTGCGGGTGAGACATGACTACACTTCGAAGCCCGTTCCGCCTCTGGCCAGCCTTTCCGGTTGTTCGCTTCCCCCCGTCTCTCTCTCTCTCTCTCTCTCCACACACACACACACACACACACACACACACACACACACACACCCCAGATTCCAATTTCCAGAATTCTTGAGGAAACGAGAGGCACAATCTAGATCGTACTCGCGATCACGATATGATAAATCTTGCTCAACCACACGTTTCCCCGGTGCCCAAGCCACAGCCCTGTTGTGATATGTGGGAAAAAAGGACTATAACCACGAAAACAAAGCCTTGAACGTGCCCACTTGGCCGACGAGATGAGAGAAAGCACTAGTCCGATTTGGACAACCACCTCGTTAGCTTCAGCAAAATGTCTCGAACCAGATGACACGCGAGGAAGGCCAGAGAGAAAGGCGAACCGTCCGCGCGCCGAAGCACCGCCCGCCCGTCCATCCGTTCCTGATAGCTGACACGGAAAGACCTGTTTTTCTTCTTTCGGTCGGTGCGTGTTTATTCTTTTTCTCAATACTACGTTGATCTAAGCTGGATTTTAAAGCAATAGGGATTCGCGTGTACCCATTCTGAGAACGGCCTTCCGGGCAGATGGGCATCAACACTTCCAAGACCCGGAGGCGCTCAGTGCTTCTTGTGATCACCCGTGCAGACTGCAGTAGCCTCCTTTTTCCCTGTATGCACGCGGTAGCCCGTGGCGGCTCAGGGGTCCCAGAACAGGCGTCAGGACGACCTACGGGGGGGGCGGGGGTGAGGGAGTGCAGCGCGAGACACGCAGAGAGAGAGACGGGCGAGACATGGTCCAGCAAGCGAAGGGGAGAAGGCGAAGAAAAAAGCAAATATATCACAGGAACACCTGGCCCAAAACCGCATAGGGCCGCCCCCAACTTGATGAGCTGATGAACGACCCATACGCGGCCACAAACCCCAGGTTCAGCTGAAATGCCGAACGCGGTATGTCATATTGGCGCTGGGGAGTAATCGGGGTTTGCCCTCGCTATTGCAGAACATCTTTGCGCCCGCGCGGAGATGGGAGACCACTGAAAAGAACCTCGACCTCCAGACAAAGCAAACATGCATCCGAGGAATGCCCTCACTCGCCAACACGTCGCCGGCCCACAATGCCCCCAGCAGCAGCAGCAGCAGCAGCAGCTGTCAATCACCGGAAGCTGGTCCAGGGTGTGAGATTCCGTCTAAGCGTTCGTCAAAAGTCGTCGTTGAAACAGCGTTGCTGAAAAAGAGCCCGTCGAGGGCTGCTGCAGGCGAGTCGGCTCGCCGCACATATTCCATGCACGTCGTCGGTCTTGTCTCAGCGCCATGGTGACGGACGCAGCGACGATCACCAGCACAACCCTCACCCTCACATATCACGTCCCTACCGAGGACCAAGTCGATTGTTCTAGCGCTAAGCCACGTCGAAGGGAAACAGGCTCTCTGGGCTTCGCGCGCCAGAGAACATGTAAAAACAAGGGCACGCTTATGCGAGGACGGATCAGTGTCTCGTGAGACATGCAAGCCCGGTAGCGGTAACGACCCGGCAGTCGGGCGACTCAAGATACGCACCCCTTCTTAGTTTATTTGGGTGCCTTTGGGCCAAAGTAAAAATGATGAGATCATGACAGGCACGCTGAGCACCTTTTCTTGAATCACATCGAGTCGTAATAAACTCAGAGCTATATCGACAGGGGTTCACTTGAGAGGGGGGATAATCATGCTTACGAACGGCTTACAAGTTACAACGAATCGTCAAAAAGCAAATATGAACCCTCAGGAAGAACGCCTTAGCACGAGAGGGAAAAAAAAAGTCTCTCGCCGTTTGCTTTGTCTCGGAGGGACGTTCTCGATCTAGGACGCCTTCTGATTGGCGTCGTTTACGAGCCAAGGAGACAACATGGCGCTGTGAATCTGGACGTTTTTCTATTTCTGCGTTTGGCATTCTTCCAAGACTTCCATCTGGAATGCGGACGAGTTCGTTTCGCGGCCGGCCGTTGTGTTTTTTTTTCCTCCTTGTTTTTTTGCCGTCTAGAAACACACAACCAAACCCCGGATTGTCTCGGAACTAAGTATATCGTGAGGTGAGACCTTTAGGCTCCGTCGTCAACGCGACTGGATGCCACACGGGGAAAAAAAAAAACCACTTCCGTTGTCGAGGACGTAACATCGCGGGGAGTTGCGGGCTGCCGATGGCGACTATTGGCGTGCGCAATATCAGGCCGCGTGCGATGACGCCAATACTCGGAGATCACGCATGCAGGCCGTCGCAGGAGTGTCACGACAACTTGTGAAAATAAACACGGGATTTGCTCTGAAAAGTAGGATATCTGTTCGTCCGTAATAAAACTACACTTGCAATCCCTTATGCAACTTTGGTAACAATCAAGCCAACAATCTACCCAAACGCCGTGAACAACGTCTGCGCTGTAAATGACACCCAGCCGAGTCCGGCAACACCGTCCCGCCCCTTTCCAACACCTCCGAAAACCATCTTCATAAGTGTGCATGTCGTGAGTCCCGTCTGATCATCACCGGGAACCCAAGGACAGTTGTGTGTATGAACAACCACAATTATCTTCCATCGGAGCATACTCCTCCAGACTTTTTTTTTCGGTGCCGTTAGAACAAAGGAGATGGGTAATGACAACAACAACAACAACAAATGAATGAATGACCCGTGTGAATGCTATGGTATCTTCGCCACCAAACGCTCATGTTATGCCGATAGAAAAGAAATCGTTTTAGACTCTGGCCATGGGCTTGCGTCGCACCAGGAACGGACTGGGCATCTCGTCCCGCTCGGGATCCCACACCGCGGCCGGCTCGCCGCCGCTGGATCGACGGTCCGCGATGCGATCCTTGAAGGCCCTCTTAGGGCTGATGTTCTCGCCGCCGGACAGGACAGCAGAGAGGGGCCGGCCGCCGGCGCGCGCTTGCTGGAGCTCGACGAGCGTTCTGCCCTTGATGTTGTTCTTCGCCGCAACCTTGCCAAGGGGCTCCTGATCCTTCTTGGTAGAGTTCTTGCGGGAAAGACCACTGGGGGACTCGCTACCGTTGGCCACCGATGACAGGTTTGCCGCCGACGGAATCTTACTCAGGCGGCGGTTGGGAGACGGGCAGCGCTCACGCAGACCGCGGCCGAGATCAGGGTTCGACGCCATGTGCGGCAGCGCGGGAAGCGTCTTGTTTTGGTTCAACGCGTTCGAAGAAGTCTGAGGCTTGACGCGAGAAATGGGGACAGACTTCTGCGAGGTGAGAACCGGGCGGTTCTTGGATGTGAAGGGGTTCTGTCTCGACTTGATGTTGCGGGTCGGGGAGGGGACTATGTCCTCGTCGTCAGAGTCGATGCTGATGTTGTCGCGAGGCAAATCCCACATAGGATCGCCGCAGCCGGACGTAGCGTTCGATGAGAAGAGGTTGCCGGTGTTAGCGTTCGGAACCCTCGTGGCCGCAGTGCGTCGGGGGGAAAGTGACAGGGAAGCGATGGCTATCGGAGAGGGGGAAGCCATCTCAATGTCCATGGGGGTTCCCATGCCGCCGACGAACATGGTCTGCGCCCGTCCAAAAGGAGTTCGAGTAACCTTCTTCAACTCGTTGCTCGCCACGGGGCTCTCTGTCGAAATGTCGGTGATGTCCGTCGAGCATGAGAACTCCTCGTCTGCGCTGGCGTTGCCGACGGATGATCTTGGGTAGTCCGACTTCGTTTGCGAGGTTGCGAGGTCCTGGGCCTGGGCCTGGGCTGTCTCCGCAGCCTTCTTCTGCAGCTCGGCCTCAACGCGAGCCTGCACTTCGCTCTCGAATCGCTTACGCAGAGCCTCAATCTCTTGATTGATCTGTCGGTCGATCTCCAGACGCGCCTTGACCTCCCACTCTCTGCGCAGGGATGCGTCGACCTCATGCTTAACGGAGGCCTTGTCTGCCTCAAAAGCAGCAACCTTCTCTTCCAACTCCTTCTCGCGGCGGACGAACGAATCCTCCTTGGCCTTGATGGCCTTGTTCATCTCGACGACCTCTCTCTCCTTTCTCATTAAACGGACCACAGGGAGATGCAGCAACTGAGCGGTGTCGGGGCGGTGGTCGGGGTTGACTCTGAGGCAGTCCTTGATGGTGCCCATCAATTCGCTCGAGTAGCAGCTCGGCAAAGGCGAGACCTTACCCTCCTTGATCTTCTGCACCAACTGGAAATGCGACTTGGCGTTGAACGGAGGCTCTCTCGCACAAAGCTCGTAGATGATGCATCCCAACGACCAGATGTCGGACTTGAGGGTGTATTTCTCGGCGGCGCAGATCTCGGGCGACATGTAGAACGGCGTGCCGACGTAGGTCGAGGCGAAGTCGTGGGACTGGATCATCTTGGAGAGACCAAAGTCGCCCAGCTTTACAGAGTTGTCCTCTCCAAGAAAGACTAGGCATGATTAGTCAATGCGAATCCACCGGGTGGCCTGACAACACATACCATTCTCAGGCTTCAGATCGCGATGCAGAATCGTCATGGTGCCCGGCGGGGTCTTGGGCTTCATGGCCGTGCTGAAGAGGCCCAGGACGTTGCTGCCAACCTCGGGAGGGTCGATGCCATAGTGGCATCTGTAGAGCGCAGTAACCAGCTGCGAAAAGATGCTCCAGACGAATGACTCCTGCGCGCGCTGTCCCTTGACGGCCAAATCCCTGATGACGCGACCGAGATCGCCATTGCCGCAGTACTCCATGTAGAGGTGGAGGTCTTGGGTCGATTTGAGGTGCTCGCGGTGGTAGTAGCCGACGATGTTCTGGTGGCGGAGGGTCGAGAGAATCTGGAATTCCGCGTGGAGCTGCTCGCGCTCCTTCTGCGACATCTTCAGGTAGCTGATCTCCTTCCGGCACATAACAAGGCCATCCTGCTTCCTGCGAACCTTTCGGATGATTCCAAAGGAGCCATGGCCTGGTGGTTGTCAGTCACTGGTGAGCTCCTGGAGGGGGTGAAGAGCTTGTGAACAGTTGTGCACATACCGATTTTCTCCAGCACCTCGTACTTGTCCGCCTCTGAAGACATCCTGGACACAACGCGCAATAAACTTGATCAAAAGAAACCTTTCTTTGTATCCATAGAAGATGAGAGGCAATTGAAGGCGAAGTCGCAAAACCTGCTGTGGTTAGTAAGGGAACTGGTGGTGGTGTTAACTGGGAAAGCTGCACTGCTGAACTCAGAGCTGGTGAACTTGGGTGCATGGCCACTAACAGCTGGAAGTTCTGGGCTCGGTAAACAATTGGGGCTGGTGTCATGGCAACCGCGCTAATGTCGGAAGGCGGATAATCCAGTCGCCTATCGATAACGTCCCTGGATCCGAGGGGTCCAACCCAGAGGTGGGGCACTGGGGGGTGGTGATGCCAGTGGCAGCATCACATAAGGTAAGAATGTACCTTGAGTAAACTAGTGGCCCGTGCGGAGGCGACCTTCATGGAGTTATCGGACTCGCCTCTGAAAGACAACCCTCGACGTCAGAACTAGAGCAATTATTTGCAGATTTCGGTTATCCTTTGCGTCTTTGGTTTGTTTCCTTGGAGTTCTCTTTAGCTATAGAGGAAGGAGCTCTGTCTTCTGTTGAAACCGTCAACATGGTGCTTCGGAAACATGAACTTGAAACGCAGCTCAAGAACGAAAATGAATTGATCAAAAGCGGCGTCTTGCGAGAGGAGAATCCCCTGGACCAGTCGACCCAGTTCGAGGCATTCCTGCTAGCCTGCAGACGAGGTGATCTGAAAACATGTCAAGAGCTGATCTCGGCCGGGGTAAACATCAATGGCAAGGACCGCTTTGACTATACCCCGTTGATCATTGTAAGCCCGTAAAACCCCCAAGAAGAGGCGTGGCTCGGACGTCACTGACGATAGGTGTCAAGGCCAGTCTGTGTGGCCATCTGGAGCTTGTCCAACTCCTTCTGGAATCCGGTAAGGCTACTCCTTATTCGGCAGAGAACGTCGTAGCTGAAGTAGAAAACCAGGTGCCTTGGCTGAGAGAAATACCTTCCAAGGCGAGCGATGCATCTACAACGCGCTCAATGATAGGATACGAAACCTACTTCTGGAATACGACTACTCAAAGTCCACCGATCCACTTCAGCCGTGGGCCGGTCACATCACCAGCCTGCTCACAAAAACGGCCCCAAAGACGGCCGACATCAGCTTGATCGCGTCATCACAGTCCTTCGAGCTGCACAAGTTTCTCTTGGCGGCACGGACGCCTTACTTTCGCAAGAAGCTCACAGAGGCGCCCGAGAGACCCAGTTATGAACTACCCAAGAACATTCCGGTAGACTCCTTCCAGGTCGCGCTACGCTACCTGTATTTGGGCGAGGTGCCGCGAGACCTGGTCAACTCTCGGAGCACCGTGACGGAGGAAGAGGTTCTCACCGGTGTTGATAAGCTCAGCCACTACCTCGAGATCCAACAACTTTGGGAGGCAATCCTCGCCGGCAACGACCGTCGTCTTGCTCGGCAACGGTACCAGGATGAGGTACAGCGCGCTCAGCGTCAAGTCGAGCAGTTTTACCGCGAATATGTCCTGGGCCACAAAATGCTCGTGGAGACGAGACGTGTCAATGATATCAAATGGCGACAGGATAATTCCATATTTGCGGACTGTCTACTCTGTGCCCACGAGCCAGAGACTGAGTGTGTCTCAAACGATGCAGAAGAAGTCGAGAACGTTGCCAATCAAATCGGAATTCCCTTAGGCCCAGCAACCAACGGCACAACAGAAAAGAAGCGACACAGACGGTCGGTGGTCTTCCCCGTTCATAAAGCGATTCTCATTCGAAGCCCCTACTTCGAGACCATGTTCTCGAGCGAATTCAGAGAGGCCCAGGACTCAGAACACCTCCACGTCGTCTCCCTAGACTGCACTCCTGAAGTCCTCGAAATCGTCCTTACCTTCCTCTACACCGAAAGAGTCGACTGTCCGCTTGAGCTCGCCCTGGACCTGCTCTACACCGCCGATATCCTCTTCCTCGACAAGCTCAAGACCAAGGCGGCACAGGCCATCAGCACGCTGGGAAGCGGCACCAGCAACGTCCTCATCGACCGCACCCACGGCGAGGGCCAGGAGGAGGAGATGGAGCCGATCAACATCTACGACGTCATCCACGCCGCCTGGGACCTTCGGGTGCAGCGTCTGGAAGAGTTCGCGGCGCGGTATCTGGCGTACCGGTTGGAGGACTACATTGACGAACCCGAGTTCGCCGAGTTGATCAACGAGAGTGCGGCGAGGATCAAGGACCGTCAGGAGACGGATACCATCGAGTTGCTTGATGATATCCGACACTACCTCGACCAGCGGTTCCGTCTGCGGTTCGAGGACGCGAACCTCGAGGAGATGATGGACGAACAGGGCGAGATTGACGCGGCTATGGCGGAAACGATTGCGGCGCAGGCAGAGCAGGTCGACGAGAAGGGTGAGCGCGTTGTGCAAGAGAAATCCGTCGAGGTCCCTGCGCAGAATGGCGACGGGGAAGGTGTCAAGACATTAGGCGGCGAGATGGCGGAAGACGAATTCGTATCGGACGCCATCAACTACCAAATCCTACTTGGGAAGATTGACACGATGCTCGATCGTTTGAAGCTGGATGCATAGACTGCACGTTAGAAATATTAGACGAGTCAAGACAAAACTTATCCTCTGGATAGTTAACAAGTACTTGACCCATACCAGGCCTGTTTCTGATGACGAATGTGACTTTCTGTAACTGATGGTAGAATGCACCGCCCAAAAAAGGCGAGCACAGGTAACTTTTGTACCTCATAACCCATGCACCGTACCCATCAACGCCAATACCATACCAAGCAAAAATTGCGCCTGGGGACCTTCAGATAACCTCAGGCGGGCCCAACGTGCCATCAGGACCGACAATCTGAACCGTGTTGCGCTCCGCCTCCTTGCGCAATTTCCGCTCCGCTGCCGCATCCTTGATGAGCTGCTCGTAATCGAGTTTCTTCTTCGCCTCCGCGGCCAACAGCTTCTGCATGTACTTCACATCTCTGGTGTGCATCGAGTACCAGCCCTGATGTGTCTTGCACCTCTTCTTATCGCAAAAGTTCTTGTCCTCGCCAATGAGACGGCTGCCAACGTCGAGATTCCCGGCCTTGAAAATCTCTTTGGCTTCATCGGAGCTGAGCCAATGGTTGAACGGGCCCACGACGCCGACCTGATCGAGGCGGAAGTCATAGCCGCAGGCTGAGTCCTCGACCTTCTTGGAGGCGATCAGGCTTTTGCGGCGGTCGTTGGCCATGTCGAGTAGCTGGAGCATCTTGTTGCAGAGGACCGTCTCCTCGCCCATCTTCTTACGATCGGCAGCTGAGGCTCTGAGAATACTCTCTTCCTCGTCGGTGAGGATGTCGTGAGGGAAACTCTTACCCTTCCCCTCCGGACTCTCGGCTATATGGACGTCAGTCATGTGGAGTCACAGGGGTGGGAATCAGGTGTACAAACCTCCAGCAGCAGGTGGAGCGAAAGGACGGGTGTTGACTCTGAAGTTGCCATGAGAATCAGTCGAAGCTAGGGAACTGTTAAGGAGACCCATGAGCTCCTCGCGGCTGAGGTCGTTGGCATCCTTCGAGGATTTCCTCGCCAATCGCACAATTTGAGACTCCCACCAGGCTTGCTTATGCTCGTCAGAGCAGAACGCGCTCTGGGGCTCACCGTCGTAGAGGCGGGCGGCCTTCTTGCAGCCCTCGCGGCCGCAGAGTTTCTTGAAGAGGCTGACGTTCTGGGCGTTATCGGTACAGTTGGGGCAGACAAAGCGCTCTATGAGGTTCTCGCCCACGTCCTTATCGATGTCGACGCACTCGCCATGGAACCAGTCCTCGCACATATCGCACGATATCATGAATCTGTGGTCATCTGGTCCTCGGCAGATGCAGTAGGGTCCGTTGTCCGACTCCATCTCTTCGTCGGAACCTTCGGCCGGCAAATCCTCCGCGGCCTGGGAGTTGGAGCCAGCAGGTTGCTTCTTAGACTTGCCAGGCTTCGCCATGCCGCCTCCTTTAGGACGTTTACGCGCCTTTTTAGTCGCGGTGCCCTTCTTCTTAAAGACGGACATCTTTTGGGGTTCAGCTGGCGCTTCTGTGGTCTCTAATATGGTGTTGCTAGAGTCCGCTTGTGGTGACGGTGGAGCTTTTGTTGATGTTGTTTGGGTTGAAGAAGAAAATGTCGCTTCTGGGTTATTGCTGTTTGCCGTAGGGACGGCAGGGGGTTCGAGATCTGCGTGGGAAGGTGCTGCGGTCTGAGTTGTGCCTTCTGTAAGGGTGCTTTGTTGAGCTGGCGCATCCCCCAATTCATGATCATGGTCTTGCTGGTCATTGACCGTATGATTTGTGCCCATGTCCATGGCTCCTGATTTTTCAGAAACCCGTGTTACAAATTGGAGGTCAGTATAAAATAAATTCTAGTTCATATATATGAGAATATAGCAAAATTCAAAGATAGATCGCTCTGTTCGATGATTCAACAGGGGCTGTTTGATGTTGTTGAGAAGGAGCTGAATACGCAGAAGCTCCCAAGCTTCTCAGAGGCCCATATTTCTTCGGTCAACGTTCTCGGTGTACTTACCATGGTGAAGCCCGTCCCATCGCTGAGTCGCATCAAGTATTATTCCGGGACACCAATTTTTGGATTTTGGTCCGAGCTCACCGAGAGCTTTGCATCTGACGATAGTGACCTTCGAGAGACAACTCCAGCATCCCGGGAACAACTCGATCTTCAATCTTCAGAGGACGACCAATTGACATCCAGTCATGTCGCACGCAACAGCCTCGTCCAGGCTCTGGAAGTCTCTGTTTTCCAAACCATCAAGACAATGCCGGCGATGCATCTCTCAAGCCGCGATTCTTAAGCAGACCCGGCCAACTGCGGCGCCGACAATGTTCCAATCGAGACCGAGCCCTGCGCAAAGAAGAACGAAGGCATACAAGACCGTGGAAGAGGCAAAGAGCAGATACAGGGCTGGGGTGAGGCGACGACACCGGGAACTGTGTGGGGAAAGGACCGTAACTGACATTTTGCGACTAGCCTTTCTCATGGAAAGCCGGATTGCTTTTCGTTGGAACGGGTGCCGGTCTAACGTGGTACTTTGAGCATGAGAAGCAGCGCATGGAACGCAAGCGTATTGCCGAGGCGACGAAGGGCATTGGGCGACCCAAGGTCGGCGGGCCTTTCCAGTTGATCGATCAGGACGGCAACAAGTTCACTAACGAGGACCTGAAGGGCCGCTACGCATTGGTACGCCTGAGCCCGGATGTGACTCTTTTTTGAAGATGATCCACTTACATGTCATGCCACAGGTCTACTTCGGCTTCTCTCACTGTCCAGATATCTGCCCCGACGAACTCGACAAGATGGCGAAGATGTACGACCTCGTCGAGGAGAAGCGACCGGGCTCCCTCGTTCCCCTCTTCGTCACCTGCGACCCCGAGCGTGACACTCCCGAAGTGATCAAGGAATACCTCTCAGAGTTCCACCCCAAGTTTATCGGTCTCACGGGAACGTACGACGAGATCAAGGCAATGTGCAAGCTGTACCGCGTCTACTTCAGCACCCCGCAGCACGTCAAGCCCGGCCAGGACTACCTCGTCGACCACAGCATATATTTCTACCTGATGGACCCCGAAGGTGATTTCGTCGAGGCTCTGGGACGGCAGCACTCACCCCAGGCGGCGGCTAAGGTCATCTTGGACCATATGAAGGACTGGACAGGCGAATGGAGGAAGGACTAAGATGCAACGGGGAGACATCAAGAACGGGTGGGATAACGGTCGAGGGGCGAGCGATGGTTTGTGTAATATGTACGAACAGCTGTCTATGGGATAGAACGTTGAGCATCTGGCTCCGAGACCACTCAATCACTGTAATACCATTGTAAACATTCTGCTGAGGGCTGCTCATGATAGTGTGCTGCAATGAGGGCTAGTTCTTATAAGTCTCGCAGTGTTGTAGGGCAAAGGCCAGCTTCATGAAGGAATGTCTATAGGCCTGATATAACCATTGATACAATCACAATGCCTCGAACAATCTACTTTATGTAAAAAAGTGACTTTTCTACTCTTAATGGCGCCTCCAAAAAGTGCAATATGTTCGGTGAAACTGCTCCGGTACGGATAACTGATTTGACAGCCTAATCCGAAGAATCTCAGAATGACTTTCTTGGTTTGGACTTTCAAAGCCATATTCGGCTTGAGCAGGACGTCAACCGTCGCAATGCCGCCTTCCGCAGAACGTACTTTCACACCAAAATCATCAGAACTATGCAGCAACCGTGATAAATCCCCGCCTACTGGCTCCCAAGGCCGAAGCCAAGACCTGCAAAGGCGCATCAAATGAGAAGTACGTTGCAGTCCGAAGCTCTCGAATCAAATCGCAATCCCCCACCATACCGCTGCAACGAGAGGTCTCGCCACTAAAATTACCTTAGCAAGTGGAGTTGTCGGGTGGCAGGGGTCACTGCACAGGGGAACAGCGGGGAGCTCAGTGCTTAATGCTTATCTAGCGTAGCCTCGCAACATCGACTCGTCAACGACAATTGCTCTTCCTTGCTACACCAACAACACACTGATTATACTTTCATCCCAACAATGCGGGGTACTACACATCGTTGACTTTGGCAGGGACTGAGAAAAGAAAAGTAAGAGAAATGAGGCAGGTAGTTAGCGTTTACGGCCTTGGACGGCTGTCGAGACCTTTCGCGGGCTCAACATCACAGGCCTCGTTCCGTGTCGCGTCTGTTGGACTTGGCCGCCATGAGAGGGGGTTTGCTGGGCTGAGGAAATTGTCTCCTCAGGCAGCTTCGTGGGCAGGACTCAATCCTACGGGATCGCAGAGATATTTTAGCAGCAAGAAGCGTGTATTTGAGGCCGGGGAGACGCCGTCGTTTGCTTTCGCGTTTGAGTGAGTCAACTCCCTAGTGGCGGCTCGTCTTCTTCCTCCAGGCGAGTTGCCCCTATGTCGCCAAGATGCCACAACTAACAGCCGCAGCATCGATGGTGTCTTGCTGCACGTCGCAGAGCCCATCCCCGGCGCTGCCGAGTCGCTGCAGTTTCTCAACGACAACAACATCCCTTTTATCCTGTTGACCAACGGCGGTGGCAAGCCCGAGGCTGTTCGCGTGCAGGATCTCAGCGAGAAACTCGGTGTGCAACTTTCGGTGGACAACTTCGTGCAGTCGCACACCCCGTTCCAGGAGCTTGTCCAAGGTCCCGAGGGTTTTGGCGACAAGACGATCTTCTTGACGGGAGCTAATGCTAAGAAGTGCCGAGAGATCGCGAGGCTGTGAGTAAGATCTGTGAGTCAGGCTTCAATACATGCTCATGCGTTTCCCAGGTACGGCTTCAAGAATGTGGTGACACCAGCGGACATCATCGCCGCGCATCCGGACGTATTCCCCTTCGAGCGTCTCATGGAGCAGGTCTACGCCGAAACTCACGAGCCGCTGCCCAAACCAGTCCATTCCGGCACCATGCGCGACGAGGACGCTCTCAAGATTGACGCCATGTTTGTATTCAACGACCCTCGCGACTGGGCTCTCGACATTCAGATCATTGTGGACCTCTTGCTTTCACGCAACGGTCTCTTGGGAACCTACTCGTCAAAGAACGGTAATAAGTCCTTGCCCAACAATGGCTGGCAGCAGGACGGCCAGCCGCCACTCATTTTCTCCAACGCAGATCTTTTCTGGTCGACGACGTATCACCAGCCGAGATTCGGCCAAGGAGCCTTCCAGGCTGCTGTTGCGGGTGTCTGGTCGCAGGTGACAGGCGGCACGGAGCTGCAGCGGACGGTATTTGGCAAGCCGTTCCCAACGACGTACAAGTATGCCGAGCGCGTGCTCAACTCGCACCGTCAGGCGCTTCTGGGAAAGAGTGGCAGGCAGGGAGCCGCGCCGTTGAAGACGGTCTACATGGTGGGAGACAACCCGGAAAGTGATATCCGCGGAGCCAATGATTACAGCAGCAAAGACACGGAGTGGGCGTCGGTGTTGGTAAAGACGGGCGTCTGGAGCCAAGAGAGGGGCGAACCTGCGCACAAGCCGAAGATGATTGTTGATGATGTCAAACGAGCTGTTGAATGGGCGTTGAAGAGGGAGGGGAAGTCGGTAAACATCTGAATGCCAAATTTGACAAGAAGGAACACTCAGAAAGAAAGCTGAAGAAGACGTGTGCACTAGTGGCTGAGGAGTCGTCCAGGTTTTGCTGTGCCACAAGCGATCGGACAGGAAGGTGCGCGTGGTCATAAACTTGCTGTTGATTAACCAGTTCATTCATTATTAGCGCTCATGCAAGATCCTTGCGCAGGTTGAGGAATGAATTCTTGTCTTCCTCGATGTTATTATTCGGCAGGTCCGATTATGGTTGGTTGAGACTTCGAGATTCAGTGGTATCGGTACGTCACATGCCAGACCAAGAGAGCAGAGCAAGGGTCGGGAGCTCCCGACTGGACGGCAGGGTCCAAATTGACGTCATGGCCTGACAACCGCTGGTAATCGGGTTGCGTAGCGTGGCGTTAGGCTGAGGCGTCGTCTGCCTTGGCCAAAAGCGGGATGACAGCTCGGCACACCTTCATCTGGCATGCATCACTTACATAGAACCGTGGACGAAGAAGGCTTATCTCGTGCGCGTGCGACGACAAGATAACAACCAGAGTGATGGCGGCTCGAACTCGAATTCGACATGGGGGAGTTTGGATTTGCAGGGGTTCCTAAGGTTTTCGAAGGGGAGAAAGTGCAAGGGGTCTTAGAACACGATGGAATTTCTACGCTGGCCCAACAGGGGACCCTAAGCCATTAAAAAAAAAAAAATATTCCCGCTGAAAGAGAACATTTCTGCTTGTGATGGAAGCGCGAGCCTGGACCCCACCTCCAACGCACATGACCGGCCCAAAATCTGTGAGCTGCCGGGCAGGGGAGGGCGAGGCGACCCAACATTGGCACTTTCTGATGCTCCCCACAGCTCGGTCAACTGAACAGTCAATGGTTCACAAGACACTCGTAGAATGGTCCACGGCGCTACAATTTTGCTGGGGGGAGGGAAGGAAGGAAGGAAGAAAGGTAGGAAGGAACCCAATGGGTCTTAGTAGGTCTTGCCTTTCCTCACTGCCCTCCCCTGCGCCTGCCCTGCCCATGCAGCTGCAGCATCTGCTGGTCAAAGTTTCTTGGGTTTTTGGGAAAGGACAGTGCGACCTTCCCTACCTTAACTTCCTGCAACGTCGCGCAACACGACAGATTTCCCTAATACTACCACCTTGCTTCATCTTCACAATTCCTTCACTTTTTGAATTTGTCTCATGGTTCTTTTCGTCTCAACATCAACGGACAAGGACCCGGACCAGTTCCTTCTACGCAGTAGTTCCAATTTCCGCTTACCCACACTCCGCACCACTTGATCTGCGTACCTAATACGTCTAGTCGCCGTCACCCCATTCGTCTTATTCCTCGCCCAAAGAGCCATCGAACCCGTTCCAAGGCCCCCCCATAGCACCTCGTTATCCGTCACAGCATCAGGGCCCGTCCCGCTTCTCTGCCCCACGAGCCCCTCGTTGGCCTGGCCTGATAAGACTTTCGGTCCCTGAATCTTCCACTCTGCCCCGAGCGTCAACCGCAGTCTGTCACCTCTCATCTTCAACGCACGAGACCTTTGCCCATATTCTTCACCGACGACTGCATCCGGCCGTCGTACCGGCCAAGACGTTGTGTCTCTCTCACCGAGACACAAACTAGACACAAGTAGCACACTTCTAGGCTCTTATCATAAAGCCTGTCGCCACAATGTCCTCATCCTCTTCGCCCCGTCTCAACGGCTTGCCCCTCCGCTCAGCCATGAAAACCGATGAGGAGTCGTCTTCAGTGACCAGTCCTGGTAAAGGTCAGTTCTTCGTATACATCTCGTCCGCCTTAACCTGAAGTCTGCAGGTCCGGCATCTGCATCAAGTGGTATCGTGCTGCCTTGATGGGAGAAAAGGGCTCATGTCGATGGCACGCAGCCGCGGTAGCCTCTCACCCATGTCTGCATCGGGTCACTTTGTGACGCTTCGCGCGTGCTTGCATCGTGCCTAATACCGACAAAACTTGATGGACCGGTATCGTCGCTGGGCTTGCGACATGAGAGGCAAGACTTACTAACGCACTCACAGTCGTCCAAATTGCAGAGCCAGAGGCTGCCACAGTCCCGCCTCCCAACTCTAATTCTGAGCACCATCACAAGAGACAATACGCCGCCAGCATGGCTAAGAGATTGACTGGCCGTCTGCCGTCCTTCTCAGAGTCCTCGCGGTCCTCTCCCATTTTGGAGCCTACTCAAATGCCCGAGGACGTGGCTGCCCAGCAACACCACCACCGCCATGGCCAGAGACACCTCTACCAGAGCCAGAAACTGATCGCCCAGCTGAGTGATTGGTTGGAACACGAGAAAAAGAAGAAGGCTGCTCGCAAGAGCAAGACTTCCCCTCGCCGCCGCTCTCCCCAGTCCAAGACCAAGGCCGAGACCCAACCTCGGCCGGATGCTCAGGCTGCACCTCGTTCGCGGTCAGATTCCATCGACTCTGATTCCAGCGACGTGTCTTTCGACAGACTGCAAAAGATCATCGATGAAAGCATGGCTTCTCTGGGCATCAGCTCTGTCCCTCAGTCAGGACCAAGACTCGGCAGGCGCACCTCTGGTCGTCTCAAGAAGTCGCATTCGCGTAGCCTGCTCCACAGAACGGCCAGCTCCGACACTGACTATGTTGGCGACGATGTCGTCGTTCCCACCTGTGATGCCGTTCTCGACAATTCCAAGACTCTGAGCTACAACGCCGGCAAGAGCACCGACGATCTGTCTTTGGGGGCTAAAGTCGATGATAAGGACAAGGCATGGGCCATCTTCAAGAACGAAATCGTCCGCCTCACACACACCCTCAAGATCAAGGGCTGGAGAAGGGTTCCAATGGACTGCGGCAACCGCCTGTCTGTCCAGCGTCTCAGCGGAGCCTTGACCAACGCCGTCTACGTAGTCACGCCTCCTACAGACCTCGAGGATTCAGCTTCCGGTAGACAGCCCCCACCAAAGCTTCTACTCCGTATCTACGGCTTGGAGCACCTGATCGACCGAGAGAATGAGCTCAGCGTGCTTCGGAGGCTAGCCCGAAAGAAGATCGGCCCTCGACTTCTGGGCTGTTTCACCAACGGCCGCTTTGAGCAGTATTTCAACTCCATCACTCTCACGCCCAAGGACCTGCGGGACCCTGAAACGTCAAAGCAGATCGCCAAGCGCATGAGGGAACTCCACGACGGAATTGATGTTTTGGAAAAGGAGAAAGATGAGGGCGCCGCGGTCTTCAAGAACTGGGATACTTGGCTCGGTAACGTCGAGAAGAAGATTCTGGCCCTCGATGAAGATGTGCGCCGCGGCTCATGCGTGTTCGATGGCAAAGGCTTCATCTGCGGAGTGGAGTGGTCACAGTTCAAGGCCCTGTATAACAAGTACCGCGAGTTGGTTGTCCGCGCCTACAAGGGTGGCCTTCATGGAGTTCGGGAGCGTCTCGTTTTTGCCCACAATGACGTAAGCCTCCTCTTCCCGAACCCAGCTTCTTTTCAACTAATAGATGTAGACTCAATACGGAAATATTCTGCGCATGCGCCCAGATGATGAGAAATCACCTCTTCTTCAGCCAGCAAACGAACACAAACAGCTCGTTGTCATTGACTTCGAGTACGCCGCGGCCAATGTTCCAGGTCTCGAATTCGCTAACCACTTCACCGAATGGTCCTACGACTACCACTACGAACCCGCCCCCTACCTCTGCAACACCGCCCGCTATCCGACCATCCAAGAACAGCGCCGCTTTCTCAAGGCCTACGTCGAGCACCGCCCGCAATACCCTCACGGCGGCGCCTCTACCCCTCGCCTTACCCCAGCCGACGCCGCCGCGGGCAGCACCACGCCCGCTCTGCTGCCAACCAGTTCTTCCAGCTCCATCGTCGAGTTCATGCTCGACGCCCGCGTGCCGCCCGGGCAGTGGAAGGAAGAGGAGCGGAAAGCGGAGGAGGCACTTGAGGAGGAGGTCAAGGAGTTGTACGAGGAGACGCGTCTCTGGCGCGGAATCAACAGCGCGATGTGGGTCGCCTGGGGTATCATCCAGGCCAAGGTCCCCGGTTTCGAGTCGGCAGAGGAGAAGGAGGCGCAGGAGAAGCAGACACAAAACGAGGCGGCTGCCGCAGCCGGAGACGAGGCCGAGGCGGAAAGCGGCGACGAGTATGACTACCTCAGCTACGCCCAGGAACGCGCATTCTTCTTTCTAGGCGATTGTGTACTCATGGGCATCGTGAAGAAGGAGGATTTCCCCGAGGACGTGCAGGCCCGGCTCAAGATTGTGGATTTCTGAGCATATACATATACACAGATATGGAGCGTTAGTTGCTCACATCGTTCAAACAATGTCTCGTTGCGTTAAAAAGAATTACGAAGTATCCCATCAACAAATAAACAGGTCGTCGCCCCTCGTGTTCTCGTCTTGTTCTTGTCGCTATCGCCTCTGCAGTTTCTTGGAACAACTCCCATCCTCACCCGAGTAATCCACGCTCGTTTCACAGTCGAGACGCATACGTATTCGCAATCCTAGTCGGCGTTTACTTGAGCCTCACACTGAGCGAAAAACCCAACATGCACATCACTATATGGGGATTTTTAGCTAGCGAGGGTACCAAATTGGCTTGCGTGATTCTCAGTTGTTCAGAGTACTACCACGTATTGTGTGTGTTCTAGTGTGTGTTCTATGGCAGCCTTTTTTTGCGTTTCGTAGAAGGCTGTTTAGTTCATCTTGTTGTATCTCTCCCTAGCCCTGTCCTGCACCGAGTTCACGTACTCGGCATAGCTGTTCTTGGTCTTGCGCTGGGCCAACTCCGCTGCGTCGCCCAAGTTTCCGCCTTCTGCGCCCAGACCAACTCCTTCCTGGTACGCGTGAGTGGCGATGACCTCGGTGCGTCCGTCGCCGTTCGCACCCAAACCTTGACCCGTGTTCCAGCCCATCTTGGCCAGCATGCCAGCGCCCTTGGAAGGCTGCGGAGGCGGCGGCGTCTTCTCGGCCGGAGGACGGGCGGGCTTGTCATCCTTGCGTGCTGGCTTGGTATTCTGGAGAGGCTTTGGTTTCGAAGGCTGATTGAAAACGACTCTCCGCTCCTTCGCGCGGTCTCGATACTGAGGCGCCGACCCCTCATCCTTCGGCTGCTCTTCAGATTGTTGTGCCATCCTCTTGTCCCGGGCTGCTAGTCTAGGCTTCGCAGCCTTGACCTTTTCCTCGTCTGCCATGGCGTTCTTGTGGTTTCTCGATTTTTCGTGAGTGTTGAGATCATCCAGGGACTTGTACTTCATCATACAAAGCAAGCAGCACACCTTTTCACGGTCGACGTATGAGACTGTGGCCGCGGGTGATGCTGACTGGCCGGGGCTACTGGCGCCAGCTGAGGGAGGGGCAGGAGGCAAGGCTGTAAGCCCAGCTGACTGGGATGTCGCTGGAGCAATGGCATTTGATAGACTCGCCCCTGTCAGCGATATCTTGATCGGGCCCGTCGAAATCGCGTTTGCCCCGGAGAGGGAGATTTTGACCGGTGCGCGCTCTTCCGTACCATTCTCAGCAGCCGGGCCTGCAGGCTTCTTGCCTTCGTGAATCTCATCATGCCTTCTCTGCCAGAAGGCCATTTGCCCTGCCATCGGTGCGGATTTCTTAGCATTTGATGCAGCCAGATTTGCGTCGGCCTTGCGTTTCTTGCTTTTCTTAGCCTCCTCGCTGGCTTCCGTCGTATCTTTAACAGATACACCATCAGGCGGCGCTTCTGTGACGATCTTTTGGCTGGGGAAGACATGCGGTTCCCAGTACTTAACCCTCAAGCTCGGATTGAACAGCGGGTTGAAGGAAATGTGCTCGATCGCGGGAGTAATATCCCGCAACTCTGGCACAAAGACACCCAAGTGAATGGTGGATACCGTGACTGGCTTGGACGCAATGGTATACTCGCGCATCATTTTGGTTTTCTGCACCGCAGCCAGAGCGTCTTCGACCGTCCAAAACTCTGCGAATCCAAAGTTGAACGATTCGTTGGTTTCTTGGTCCCTCATGAGGAAGACACGGTGAAGCGAGCCAGGCCTTGCACCGTAGCCTGGTGCATCACCGGTAGGTGCTGTCGACCTCAACTTTGGTCCTTCTCCGGAGTTTTTCGGCGCCGTGGGCTTCCGCGCGAGCTCCAGCTTCGTAACTCCTGCAGCAAGAACCTCCTCTGTGACTGACGAAGCTAGTGGAAAGAAGACCAAGATCTGGGAAGGGGTGTCGGCTGCATCACTTTCGCCCGTTAGAAGATGGCGGTACTGTGAAGGATCTGAGTTTGTCAGCCCTGAAACAGCATAGTTGAGATGCAGAAAGCGCTCACCCGTTGGAGGGCCACCGCAGTATTTGCACCGATTCCGAGTCGAATAGTTGGAAAAGTCGCAGGTTGGGCAAGTCCAATTTGGCGCATAGCCAGCTCTGTTCTCTCGCTCGTTGTCATCTCGATTTCTTGCATAGTGGATATAGATGGAAGTCATGCCATCGGCGTCACCGTCCACCATGCCTGCAAAATCGAGCGTGAGCTTGGGGTAATTCTCCTTGACAAAGTCCACTGCGTCGTCAACTTGCTCGAATTGTACAAAGGCACGACGTTGACCTATGATATGTCAACAAAGGAACACCGGATTAGCTTCTTCAAGTCGTACCTCGTCCGGACGGAACGCGGATGTCAACCGACGGGTACCGTGATAGGTCCGCTTGTCTAAAGAGGCAGTCCTTGACGTCCTCCACTGAGAGTCCGGGCGGTAAACCCTCAAGAATCACAGTATCACTCGGATTACCAGCTTGTCGAAGAGGCGATGTAGAACGATCGCGACGAGGATAACGACCTGGGCTGCCACCTGGAGAGGGGGAAAAATGACGAAAATCCTCGTCAGGACCACGTCGGGCATCATCGCGGCGAGAGCCATCGTCGTAGTAAGGGCGAGAGTAGCACCGGCCACCTCGATCGTAACGACGTGATCCGCGGTCATCGCCGTCATGTGGGTGAAGTACCTCAGGGTCTTCATGACGGCGATCCACATAGTCATCCCCACGACCGCCTTGATCTCCCGATCCAGGACGTGACTGGTAGGCCTCACGCGCCGATCCATGGTAGTATCGGTCGTCCCTGCCGCGGTGTTCTCCTCGGTCACGGTCCCGATCTCGATAGCGGGTCTCCTCGTCGTCGTAGGACAGCTCGTTGTTGTTGTTCCTGGGTGGAGATCTAGAATAGTCTCGTCGGCCCGTAGGGAAGTTAGCGGAAGCTCAAACCAGCCAGATGTTCTGCAGATGGTCATGTCCTCCGCAGGCTCAGCTTAGTTTCTTTACCCTGCCGCGTGCGATAGGCGTCGTTGCTTTGTTGGCGATCTCGCGAAGGGGATCTTCGTCGATCGTCAGGTCCCCTTTCTCTCGAGCGACAGTTGTCCTCGTACATGTTCGCGAATCGCGTGTGGGCGCAAAGCGAACTCAGGGTACGCGAAATGAATTGGGCTTCGTATCGGAAAGAGGTTGAAAAGTGAGGACAAGAAAAAGACACCAGAATGGCAAGGCGCGGAGCCGACCAGAAGAGGCAGCGACGTGACCGTGCCTTGTGTTTCAATCGATTACTGGGCGTGAACCAGGATTCGGGCCTGGGTTTTTTGAGAAACACTGAGGTTGAAGAAGGAACGATGCACCTGGCGTTGTTATGCTTGTCGGGGGAAGCTCAACCCTGGCGTGCCAGTGGGTGGTATGTTTCCCTGTCTGCCCTCGGAAGCGGATATGCTTAGTCAAGCGGGGTTGATAAGGCTGATAGGGATTAGTCTGTGCCAGTTCCCGCATGTACGCATATTCCGACGAAGTCTGGACATATCAAGATATAAGAACTTCCCAAGTACAATTGTAGCTCTCAGACCCTAATTGAACTATACGCAACAGATCAAGAACTGCAATTTCTGTATATAGTTTCTGCTGCTCGCGTGTTGCCTGCCGTTGGGCCTGATCTAGCGCTGCTCTGGCTTTTGACCCCGCTATCCCTCGATCGTCCAATGTCGGGCCGTCTAAACGAACTCGCTTTCTGCAAGTCGTCAAGAAGCGGGAACAACCCGGCAAAGACTAGGCAAGGATTGAAATCAGTCAACAGCATCTCAATAGCCATGGCGACCGAAGATCAAGGCCCATGGGAGATCTCTGAGGGATCATGTTATGTCGCTCTCACCTACGACCTCCTGGATGCCACAGCGATGATGAACCGTGTGCGCTCTCCACAAGCCGGCGCAATCGTCCTCTTCTCCGGCACGACACGAGACACTTTCGGCGACAAACCCGTCAAGGAACTCCAGTACAGCGCTTACACACCCCTCGCGCTTCGGACAATGATGTCCATCGCCAAATCCATCCTACAAAAGCATGGTCTCAAAGGCGTGGCCATGATCCACCGCCTGGGGACCGTTCCTATCGGGGAGGAGAGCATCCTGATTGCCGTGTCCTCGCCGCACCGGCAGGCAGCCTGGAGAGCTGGCGAAGAAGCGCTTGAGGAGTGCAAGGCCAAGGTCGAGGTCTGGAAGAGGGAGGAGTTTCACGGCGAAGAGGGCGTATGGAGGGCCAATCGGGATGGCATTCCGGGGCAGAAGGTCATTGAGGAGGTCGAGGCACCAAATTCCGCCCCTCCGGCGCCTGTTGAATCGAATCACTGAAGGTCGAACTCCGCCGCAGCGCCTGTCGTCCAGACGACCCAGAATGTTGACCAGGCAGAGTCGTCGGCTTTGGGCTTGACATGACAGGAGAAGCTCGCTGAATATCGATTCGGCGGGCACGTCTTCTCCTGGTTGCGGTTTGACATTATTGCGAGAATCCACTCGAACAGCCGTTCGGCAGAGTTCATTTCCACCAGGGGAGTAGTATCTCAAGTCTGACCTCAAGGCCTTCGACGAGGGACTCATGGCAAATTAACAGTCCAAACTTGACGAGCGGAACGACCATCTTCACGTGAGCATAAGCAGACGAGATACGAAACCGAGGGCAACGTAAACAACACAGGAGATCGTGTCGATTCGCAACGCCAGTTGCGTATACTCGGGGCACCTGTATTGTGTCATTCTGGTCGCGCAACAAATCAACATGACCACGACCAAAAGGTTGCCAGAGCACTGTCCCATCAATTGCTGATTTCATGACGAGCGCATGGGTGCAGGTGCAAATGCTTTTTCAGAAGGATACGGGAAATCAGAAAACTATCACTCATTTGTCCAAGTCGAACATCAGTACGTATACCATTCAACTGGCTGTTATGTTATATACTAAGACCGATGGGAGCGGATGCGACAGTTTCAATAGCAATATAATTGCTACGACTTGTTGATCACGAGTAAACGAACCAGAGAATTTAGTGCCAGCCACGTGCGAAATAAGAACCAATATCGCTGTCTGCTTGACAAGAGAAGTCAAACAGTGACCACAATAATGGAACATGGCACATGCTATTATCGAATAATCATTTTGACCGTAGCGACAGCCTGGTTGACTCCTGCCAGTAGCCAAGAACGATGATGTACGATGAAAACTGAGTGGAGATACAAACCAGAGCTCACTCCCGCTGTGCCTACATGTGCCTGACCAAATTCGCTTGATGCGACAACGTTGCAAATCATACAGATGGGATAGCGACCGATGTCATGCCCCACGCCCATCCCACAGAGTCTTGAACCGTGAAGCGCGTCCCAACAACACCCTTGGATCCCCAACTTCCACGACCCTTCCTTCATTCATGACAACAACGTCATACCCAGCGATGGCCTCGAGTCGTGAGCAACTTCGATAACCGTCGCTCCCTCGGTCTCTCCCATGATCAAAGTCCTCACCTCCTCATCAGTAGCGTGGTCGACGGTACTAGTCGCCTCATCCAGCAAAACCACGTTCCGAGGATGCAGCATCGCCCTGGCAAGTTCAAACAGTTGGTTCTGTCCAGCGGACAGCCCGAACGCCGTTGTTTCTGCGTCCAAGCCACCACGGGCCTCCAGGGCATCCCAGACCCGCACCTTTCGTAGAGATGAGATGAGACCGGCATCGGGGTTCGACCCGCCGGATCGATGTTGTCGCGAACTGGGCCGGGGAGGAGAACGGGATCTTGTGGAAGCGTGGTGAACGATATGCGGATCTTGTTGCGGGGGATGATTGTGAGAGACTGCGAGTCGACGGAGAGGGTGCTACCCGGATGGAGGTCGAGAAGGCGGACAAGTGAGAGCAGAAGAGAAGACTTGCCGCTGCCCGAACGGCCGCAGATGCCGACTTTTTGGCCGGATTGGATTGTGAGGGTGGCGTCCTTGATAACGGTAACAGTCTCTTCGCTGCTGGGTCGATTAGCATTTACATCAAAGATGACGGAGTGAGGTGGGTTCGAGACCTTTACGAAGCCGTCGCGTTCTCCATCTCGATCCTTCCGTTCTCTGGCCAAGAAGAAGGCGGAAGATCCTTCTCGCATTCGCGGTCTTGGCGAGGGGTAAACTCGATGAAGTATTTCAATCTAGTGAAGGCGCCTAGACTGGTCTCAAGCATAGTCCACATCTCGATAAAGTTGCCGAGAGTCTGGTCGAAGCTGATGATGTTCACCATGGCGAGACCAATTGCGCCCTTCGTCGTAGTGCCGCTGAAGTACAGTGCAAAGGCAACGAGGACCAACGCCGTGCCGACGACGGAGAGGTCAAGCACGACATTCAGCCAGCGCTGAACGCAGAAAAAGAGGTAATACGGCCGCTGCGATGCGGCGAGCAAGGCCTGGCTCTCGCGGAGCATCGCGGAGCGCCACGAGAACGCCCGAAGGATCGTGAGCCCGGCGAGAACCTCGATGAAGTGAGTGAACAGAGACGACTTGGCCTCGAGGTCGATGTGACGCAGCTGACGCGAGGTGCGGAGGTAGCACTTTTGCACAAGGTAGAGATCGACGAAAGACGGGGGCACGAGCGCGGCGATGTAGGTTGGGCCGGATACGATGATGGCGGTCTCGGCGAGGACCAGGCGGGTGCTGTGGAAGGTCGCGAAGGCGGAAATGGGGAGGCGGTGGTTGACCAGGGTCATGTCTTGGCTGAACCCGTTGAGGCTCACGCCGCTGTCCGTCGCCGTGAAGAAAAAATAGGGGGGCGCTGCCCGGTGATTAGTCTTTCCGATTTCATGTGTGCCGAGGAAGGAAGCTCACGCAGGACGGCGTCGAAGTATATTTGATGTAGGTGTCTCACGGAACGCGGGATAACAATGAGCTTCCAGAAGCTTGGGCTGTTAGATGAGGTTTGTATGAGTATCGAGGAAACATCTCACCCGAGAGAGACACCGTACAGGACGAGACAGAGGAGGCAAACCTCTGGAAAGTTATTAGCGGCGCGAAAACATACATTTGCGCGGTTAAGACTTACTCACGTGGAAGCTAGGTAAGGGCCACGAATAGAAAGATCATGAGGATGAAGGGGCCCAGCATACGCCAGCCTATGGATCTGAAATAAATCTTGTACACTCCCGCGTCGCCAGTCTGTCGCGTAAGCTCGGCCTCCGTGACTTTAGGTTCGTCGTCACAGGAGCTTCCGCTTTGGGTGGTCTCGCATCCCCAGCAAAGTCCTCGGTGTCTTCATCAAATTCAGCATCCGGTTCTCTACCCTTGACGTACTCAGCAAGGTGGCCCCCGATCGAGCGCGGAACGGAATCAAACGTGATCTGGCCATGCATGATAGTACCGCTCTCAATCAAAGTGATGAAGTCAGCGGCAGTGAGGAAGTTGACTTAAAAAAAAAAAAAAAAAAAAAAAAACCAGCAAAATTACCCCCTTGTATGGGATGAATGAACCATGATTAGTTGCTAGAAGAACCGTCATGCCAGCCTGGCGGATCAGACCGCTCGGTCCAAGGAGGCGCTGGAAGATGGCTCTGGAAGTCGACTTATCTAGTCCGCTGGACACATCGTCAAGAAGCAGCTTCTTCCGAATATAGACAGCGCACGCCAGAGCCTATGCATTTGTGAGCCATCGTTGACAACACGCTCCATCGCACATGGCCTACCACTCTCTGCTTCTGACCGCCACTCAACGCTACGCCTCCAGTACCAGCAAGGGTGTCTTCAGCTTTGGGAAACTGACTGATATCTTGATCTAGCGTGCAAGCGCGAGCTACGGCAGAGAACCACGCAGCATCGTACGGGGCTTGACCGATGATGTTGTCTTTCACGGATATGTTGCGCAGCCACGGGGTCTGGTCGCAAAACGCGATTGAGGACGTGTACACAGTCACATTGCCTGAGCCAATGCAAAGTTCACCAAAGACGCCTTGAAGCAGAGAAGACTTTCCGATTCCAACTTGGCCGACCACCATGAAAATGGTTCCTGTTTGCAGAGTGAGGTTGATGTTTCTAAGGATCTCGGTGTTGTCTTTTAGATGGAAGCTCGCGTTGTTGATGGACACAAGATGCTTGCTGGTCCCGATTGATGCCACTTTCTGTGTTGCATTCAAAGCTTGGAGTTCAAGGGCACAATTTTCCAAGCCGTCGGCTGATCTCGGGGTCAAGGGCACTGTATCTGATTCATGGGGGCTTTGTCGTGGAACCGTATAGTCGATGGACGCATTCTTAGACTTGGATAAGATCTGTCGCTGATCCTCAAGCTCATCCAGGAGGAGGAAGTCTTCGGTCCGAGTGAAGCAAACGAAAGCGCCCATAAGTTGTATGATGGATGCTATCAGCTTCATCAATGGGCCGGTTACTGGAACAATGATGGAAAGTGCCGTGAAAGCCTCAGCAGCGATACTTAGAACTTGCTCAGAACGGGTCCAGAATACGGCCGCAGCAATGATGACCACCGGGGTCATTTGCTCAGCGATTCCAAATGCGAAGAGCCAGTCACACAGACCTGTGAAGTCGTAAAGGACAAAGGTTCTACGAACGGCGCTCAGAAACATAACAAGAACTCTGAATTTGACCGACAATCTGACTTCCGTTACTCAAAGCTTCTGCACAATGCTCGAAAAGTGATCCGTGAGTCCCATCATCTTGAGGCCTTTGGTCTGGCCCAACATCGAAGACGTTATCGACTCGCGCTTCTGGATGCCTTGATTCCATGCTACACGCGCTGGAGCCATGCGCGCAGACAGATTTGTCGTGTCACCAGTACAGACTAAGCTTTCATTGGTAGTACTTTAGATCTCGGAGAGAATCGGAAAATTCAGTCAACCTGGGAACGAGAAGGAGGAAGCAGGGAGGCCCAACTTGACGGTAGGGCAGATATATTCCGACCGGTAGCTCGACTGCAGCTGCCCAAACATCGTAGATGAAGGTCATCCACATAGCGATATTCTCGATATCGACGCTCATGAGGGTGGCTGGTGCAGAGTCGTTAAGGGCCGAGGCGTCTAGATCAAGTGTCTTCTTGAAGATGAGAGACACTAACCCGCCGCGGAAGAGTGTGACAAGCTGGAATGTCATGTGTTGATACCAGCATCGAGAGACCTTTGTTTCTCAAATGAAGCCTCTCGGAAGGGGCGTTGGGGTTTTCTTGAACTCACGGCAAGTTCAATATAAATGCAAGGAGTAGCCCCAACAAGTCCGGCGGCGATGTTCCTCGAGTCGTCTGTCCAAGGGCTTCCGACGAAATTGACAATCCTGTTAGCAAGCAATGACTGCGCGAATGTAAAGCCAGCGAAAAGAAGTCGGGTTGGAGCCCCGGCGAGAAAGGTGGTTCTAAAAGCCCAAAAGGTGTTGATCACCAGGCTCCAGCCGCTATTCTTTTCGCCTACACGTTGTCAGTGGCCCTTGTGCTCTACATGAAAAGCAAGACGTACTCTTGGCCCATGATCGATCCAGCCTGCCAAGTAAACGCGCTGAGTCAAACTTAGGATCGATGGCGCCGGCATGCGTACCTATCATAGTCATTCCTGATCTTATCAACGCCCGTCAATTACAAGATATAACCGTTGGTTGCGAGCACAATCATGCTACACTCCACCTGTCGACCATTTTGTTCTGACGTATCACCCAACCTCCTGAGCTTTCGCACGCGGTACACAGCAACTGGTCAGACATTCGTAGCACATCTGCGCAGCTCAAACCTAAGGCTCCTAGAATTCCAATCCCTTGACAACAAGTCATTGAGGCTTTCCCACGACGCCCGTGACAGTCATCCCGCCTCCTCTCGCTGGAGTTCTCCCCAACTCAACTTCTTCCAAGGCTAGCCTTGGTCCCTTGCCAAGCACCTTCTCACGATGCCATTGTCCAACAAACATTCCCTCCGGATCGGCCTTGTTTCTCACGGACCGCCACTGCTCAAGCTCCTTGCCGTAGAAATCCTCAATGGCCTCGCTTTCGACAAAGTTCTTCGCCCAGTGCGGCTTGCCGCCCAACTCCGTCATCAACCATTCGAACGCCTCGTAGTAGCGCTCTCGACACGGCGGATCCATCAGGTATGGGCGGTACAAAGTCGCGTTGAGATACAACGTGGGCCCGTCGGGGAGGGTTGGATCGAGAAAAGGCCTCGCGTTGGACGTCAAGGATGTGTCACTGACGCGAACTTCAACGGGCGCGTGGACGTAGAGACCATCCGCGGAATAGGGAATGTTATGCGGCACGTAGTCGGGATCTCCCGGTGTCAAATGGTTCAACCACGAAGAAAGACGGCGCAGCGCTTCCGGGCCCCTTTCAAGAGGAATAGCCCACTCGTTGACGTACTGCGAGTACAGGCAGTTCATGAGAAGGGCCTTGCGACTGGGCTGGACGGCGGAAATGGTCGACCCGTTGGAGAAGCCGTACTGCATGCCGAAGACGAACCATTCGACCATCGGAAGTATTCGGGGAATGCACTGCGCAAGGTACAGCAGGTTGTGGTATACGTAGTAGCCCAGCGCGCCGTCGTAATTCCTCTTCGGAGGGTCGATGTGTTTCTCGTTCGTTTTGTCCGCCTTCCAAACCACGGCTCTCCGCGTGTACGGGAACCACCACACGCGGACGAACTCGCTCTGCGTCCACAGATCTTTTTTCCACGCATTGAACATCTTCAAGTCAGTATCGATAGTCTGCGTCCATCGGAGCGTGAACGAGCGGGCGGCGCGGAAAGTGATTTCGGTAATTATACCTAACGCTCCCAGAGAAAGCAAAGCGGCGCGGAAGAGCGCGGGGTTCTCGTCGCGAGAGCATGATTCGGTGGTGCCGTTGGCCAAGGTAATTTTGAGAGCGAGAACATCCTCGGACATGAGCCCATGAAAGAGACTGCTGCCGTGAGTGCCGGTCGAGATTGCGCCGGCGATGGACTGTTGGTTTATGCTGCCCAGGTTGGGCATGGTCAATCCATGACGTTCCAACTCGTCGCAGAGGGTATACAGGCGGATACCGCTCTGAATCACGGCCAAGCCGCTCGAGTCGTCGACAGAGAGCACACGGTTGTACTTGTCAAGATTCACCAGCCAGCTTGAGGTACAGGTGATGTTGGAGGGCGAGTGGCCGCATCCGGTGGTGACGATACGGCGGCGACATTTGCGCGCGAGATTGACGACCTTTTCAATCTCATCGAGAGACTCAGGCTGTATGTATAGCTCCGGGAGGGAATAGAAGGTCTTGGCCCAGGTGTGGTGTATGTGCTTTGGGCGGGCGCGGAAGGCAATGCCGTCGTCGGCGCTCTTCTCGAGTTCTGTGACGATCGTCGGGTCCATTACGCAGCCCAGGTAGTTGGGGATGAAGTGAGTGGTTGAGGTGTCTACTCCTGGTTGTCCATACAAAAGAATGACTGGGATTCAAAGTCGGCTTTTGGAGGAGTTCAAGGTCCAGGGGTTTCGTCGTGAAGCGCTGAAGCCCTCAGGTCAGCTCGTCGACAACCAGCACAACTGGGCAGGCATTGAGCGAGGAAGAGTGTGAAGGAAACATGATCGACAACGTATGAAACTGGAATGTCTGTGAGATTTACTAGACCCACGCGGCTCGAGTAGCGCAGGCTGGGAAAAGACGGGATGGAACGTGATTAGAAGGGTCCTCAATCCGGTAGCGTGTTAGACCGGATGACCTCATCTGATATCCGGAGAGCCACCGCGCCCGTGATTCGCTGGGGCGCCAAAGTCATCGAGTCACCATTTGCGACATTAGCTCCAGGGCCTGGGCGCCCATCCCATAGGTTCTTCGGCGGGCCGCGGGGCGAGCTCCGAAGAGCTGTGACCCTTGCCCGTAGTTTACCGACCCTCAATCAATGGAACACTCTTAGCGGTCCATCTCGGTATCGAATGCACGCAATCCCACCTGAGAAACATCGCACTCATAATTTTGGGCGTTGTTGAGGTACGAAGAATTTTGTAAAAAGATTCAGTTGCAAAGAGCGCCCTCTAGCCTATCAAATAACCCTATTCGCACTGGAACACACTGTTCCTTCCGGCTTGAGTCGACTCGACTCTGGGTGCCTGTCCTGGCCGACTTGTCTTGTATGATTCTACCCCCTTTCTTCTTACCCCCCAGAGTCATAAACTTACTAAGTTTGTATTATTACATGGATTCTAAGCCACTGATGTTACCCTCTCATATACGAGTGCACCTACAACACGCAACAGGGTCTGTCTAGGAGGCCCTATCCACTGGTTGAGACCAAAGCATTGAAGTCTTCTTGATGACTGAGATGAGACTGAGAGCCAGAAATTGGAGGTCACCTTGCGAGTGGCCTACAGACCACTTGACAACGCAATCAGTATCATGTAAACCACCCATGGAAGTACAAAGGCAATCTACCACGCCATACCGCAAAGCCTAGCTATTTCATGTCAACGGACTTTCTGATTCTATCATTGCAACCCTTTCCTACCAGGCTGTCTCTCATCACGAGAAACAACAGACCTCTAAGTGCCTTTGAAACCAAGGCAGAGTATATCTCACAAAATGCCACGAAACAGAAAAAAAACCTTACATTTTTTCAATCTCATTACCGCTATAGTTGGGATATAGGACAAAGGCGTGTATACGTAAGAACGAAAAAAAGACGTTTGCAATCGCCACCCCACCCAGCAGACAGGTGCCAAAGTTGTCGGCTTCGACCCAGGCGTGTTTCGCCTTGACGCTATCAGCGACTTCAGCAAGAAGATGCTATACGCGGTCCACGAGAGATTTCATAAGTCTTCCTCGTCTCGTATCGGATACACGGAGCTAAGCGAACCTATTAGAGCCAAAGTCGCCATGAGCTGCCTCGTCGTCATTGCGAGCCAGGCTCACTTTCTGGGCTGCCAGAGGAGATTTCTTGTGTTTGGGGCAACGTGACGTTGTCTCGATTGGCCCGGACGACATGGATGTTGATCCTCCAGATCGCCTGGTATGGTAACTTCTCCGTATCACGCCAAGCTCAGTGAGAAAGGTCAGATCAAATGAGGACTATAAGGCAGCATCAACCCAGCCTTACCGTCAAGCAATTGAGATATCTCAAACGTGGCAACCAACATTTCACAGGAGCCGAGAGAGCATGATCATGCCCGTCCGCCGTGCCTTCAAAATGCGGCCCTCAATCCTCCTCGCAACCCTCCTCCCCCTGGTCGTCGCATCATATGCGTGCCCGCCCCTCGGCCCCGTCCTCCCCAACGCCCCGACCCCACACTCCCACCCCGCCGTCCGCGCCGCCCTCGCCGACTTCGTCGTGGGCCTCGAAGCCGAGACGTCGACCTTCGACTCCTCTGCGTCGGCGTCAAGTCCGCCCTCGAAGACGAGCCGCTGGTCAACTTCCACCACACGCCCCGGGTCCGAGACCCCCGCGGCGCCCAGGTCGTCGACGAGGACACCGTCTACCGGCTCGCGAGCGTAAGCAAGGTGTTCACCGTGCTTATGGCACTCCAGAGGGACGATGTCGTGAGGTGGGACGACCCGATCACCAAGTACATTCCGGAGCTGCGAGGGACGGTGCCCGAGAGTGCCGGATGGGATGTCGTCAACTGGGAGGATATCACTGTCGAGGGTGTCGGTGTGCACGTTGCCGGGATCGGAGCCGATAGTAAGTTACGTTGGGATGTCGACCGACGATGAACGTGGGCGTCGCTGACGAGGAGGCAGTGTTTACGGATCATGGGCAATATGAAGGGGATTGGCAGTCCCTCGGACTTCCTCACATACCGGACGAAGAGAAGAGTCCGGCGTGTGGCGGGTTTCTTGGGTGAGCCGCCCTGCACGAGAGAGCGTGAGTGAGCTGCCAATAACTTCATACGAAAGACTCGACTAAGGTGCTGCAGAGTTCATGGACGTGTACAAGCACCAGCGACCGCCAATCTACCCAGCTTACCAATCTCCCGTCTACTCCAACATGGGCACCTCCCTTGTCGGGCTAGTCGTCGAAGCAGCAACCGGGAAGCCATTCGGCCAGGTCCTCCATGAACTCATCCTCGAGCCCCTGAACATGTCCTCGACACACTACCCCTCAGCCCCAGAAGATCTGAGCAAGCTCTTCATCCCGCAGAACGGCACAATGTTCACTGGAGTCTAGGCGTCTTCGCTCCGTAAGCCTCTTCACTCCTGCTTCCTCTTCTCCGGTCCATCCATACTCACGTAACGCAGCGCCGGGGCGATGTATTCCTCCACCAAAGACCTGCTCACATTCGGCGACGCAATCCTCCGCCACCGCCTCCTCACCGCCGCAAAGACCCGTCGCTGGCTCAAGCCCTCGACCTGCACGTCCGGCCCCGACGCCTTCGTAGGAAAGCCCTTTGAGGGGTTCCTCTCGACCAACCTGACCGCGGACGGGCGGGTCGTGGAGGGGTACACCAAAGGAGGCGACCTCTTCGAGTACAAGGCCGGCCTCGTCCTCGTGCCGGAATACAACTTCACGGTATCGATCCTTGGACCGGGCCAGGAGTCGCGGGCTCGTCGTTCGCCTATTACTTGCTCATGGTGAACGAGCTGCTGCCGCATCTGATCAAGGCCCTCGACGAAGCCGCGCGCGACGACGCCAGGACGACTATTGTCGGCACCTTTGCGGACGACGAGACGGACTCTAGAATCTCGCTCAAGCTCGACGGCGGACCGGGGCTCGGTGTCGAGGACTGGGTGATGCGGGGCTTCGAGGTGATTCCGAACTGGGGCCGGTATGGGCACGATGGGCTCAACAACACGGAGATGCGGCCGAAACCGAACACCACCGCGAGGATGTACCCGACGGGGCTGCAAGCGGGGGAAAAGGCGGCGTGGAGGGCCGTGCTTGATGTGTATACGCCAGAACAGAGGGCTCTGATAGATGAGCTGGCGTTTTGGAGGAACGCGTCTTGTCTTACGTGGTTGACCATCGACCGGATCTCGTTCAACAACAAGGGGCTGGACCACTTCGAATTAACGTACGGGGATGACGGGAGGGTTGAGAGCGTTTTGGCCAAGGCCTTCCGAGTCGAGTTGAAGAGGACTGAAGATGGCTTCGAGTCTGAGGGGGCCAATATGTCGCAAGAGCTGTAGACGGCAGTGAATGCCACCAGACGACAGCGATAATTTCGAATCGCTTGGTATCGACCGGTACGTCCAACGTGGGCATGGTCCCAATGGCCAATCCATCTCAAGGCCACCACGCACCAAGATTTGGTGAACTTCGTCCGCAGGAGCATGTTGACGTGGGTATGATTATCTTCATCATAGACGAGAAGAATCTCGGACCTATATATCACACGATATCCCAACTAAACAACAATGTTACAAAGAAACAGGTGTCCAGGCCGTAGCCTCGGAGTGTCTACTGCCCTTTCCAACATGGAAAAGAAAAAGAGAAGAAGACCTTCTTGATCCTCACCCACCACCCGAAACGCCTTGCGGTTCGCGTATCCTTACCCTCATCAACACTCATGCTCGCGTCCGGAGACTTGGGGGGGAAAAAAAAAAAAAAAAAAAAAAAAAACGTGTGAAAAGACGACCCCACTCCGGAATCAGACCGTACGAGAGATTCTAAGGGGACTCTGCCCCTAGGCAACATTCGTCCACATCATACGAAGACAGACCAAATCGGCCCCCTGGCCCCTTGCTTAATTCAGCACCTCTCCCCGATACTTTCTTTTTACCTATTTCTCCATATGTCCATCATTGAGGAGCATTTCCAATACGATCTGAACGCCGTGTTGCTCAGGATGGCTCATCGAAATCTTCACAGTTCCCTTAGAATCTTCTCCTGTCGGGGTCTGGCCGCCGATCCAACTGTTTGAGTAATTCGATGCGTTGCCTCCCGTCGGGCCTCTCACACCAAAGTCGAGGCATCTGACATCACGACCTGCGATGATTTGCCGGAGGCGGCCGTTCTCTGCGTTGCGAACTTCGACGTAGTCTCCGTTGAACAGGAGCAAGTACTGTCCGTACATGGTTGCGCTGGTGGCCTTCTTTTGCTTGCCGGAGTACTCCATGATGAGAGTGCGGCTCACGTCACCATACTTGTCGACATAGACGGCACAGTCCTCATACGCCAACAAGAACTCCTGATCGTTCAACTTGAACATTCCCAGGGGCCTCTGGTCACGTATTCTGCTGGCGATGTTGGCGATCGCGGGCTGCTTGAGATCAGGAATGGACATTGTTTGTTTCTTGTCGAGAGTAAGTAGCTCGAAACCCTTCGCGGTTGATACTGCAATGTAAGTCTGGAAAAGGTTGAGAGAGTAGCACTCTGTCGGAAGATAGAACTCGTCGTAATCACGAAACGCATCCGTGCTACCGCCCATGCCTCTACGGCCGCCAAACAACCGAGACTTCTTTTCGGTTGACTTCTGGAAGACTGGCTCGAGCACCTTGAAGGTGTTGTGCATACCCTCCCTTCGCTTGAAAAAGACGAGCATGCGCTCCTTCATGCGCGCGGTAGCGAAGAAGGCCACATCCTTTGCCAATCTTTGGGGTGCCTTCCTCGGATTGTCGTGAGCAGGAGCCGGGAAGTTAGACACTGGCGCAAGCACATCCAGCGGATAAGCAATCAAAGACCGGTCGGCGATAATGAGGCCAACCGAAAACTCTTCAAGCACCGCTATCTGGGTTACTCTAGTTGTTTGTACGGACTAGCATATGTTAGCAGTGGTATCTTGCAATCAGAAATCATAACCTACCCTCATCCAGCCACGAGGATTTGTCGCATCAGAAATGTACACGCCGTAGTCTGTTCCTATTGCAATAATAGACTTGCCAAACACATTGAATCCGCATGCGCAGTTGACTTGTGCCCTGCATACAGGGGCTGGTCCCCTGCCGGGTCCGTAAATCTCCTCTATCTCACGGACAGCGCGGTCGAGGGGAGTGCCTCTGATGGGAACACCAGGTTGCCGTCCAACAGCAGACGCCGCATCATAAACGAAGGCGCTGTCGGCAAGCACACGTAGGCGGAATGGCTCCGCATTCTGTGAGAACAACGCCTTGGCATGGCGCGTTTTCGCCTCGATGATCTTCTCGACCCACTCTGCCCTCGCTTGAGCTGACGTTGCGTAAAGGGTATATGTCTCGTGGCCGAGATGCTTGATTTTGAACGGGTAAAGGATTTTGCCCTCGGGATCAGTGGACATGACTGGCGTCAACCGTGTGGTTGATGTTGACCCGATTGAGGAGCTTGTGGCCACATGTTCGAGCCCGGGTCGTTCGGTGCCGTTGGTTGTAATCTTATTGAGTCTGGGGTCCGAGGCTCCGGCGCCTGCGTTCCTGGCCAACGGTGCGGTGATACCCTTCTGCTTCGAAATCGGGTCGTCGTTCATCGTGTCAAGGAAGAGTAGAGGCATCGGGATTGGCTCCTTGGATACATCGTACTTCTTCTCACCTCTGCCGTCCTTGGGACTGACGACTTTGGCAAGAATGAAGTAGTGATCAAAAAGCAAAGCATGGGTGTCAACCCACCTCACACCCTTGGAACCCATTCTTTGCAAATCGCCCTGCTTAATAAGCTCCCTACCAAGATGGTCGAGATTCAGGACCGAGTGAAAGCCGGGTCTGAGTACGAGCATGGAATTGAGCTCCATCATTTCCACCTTCTTTTGCATCTCAGCGACCTTGGTGTCACATTCCATAGTGACGCTGCGGATCTCTTGAATTGCCCTGGCCAAATTCGCCTTTTCCTCATCGTCTCGGACTGATTTCTTCTCGACGGTTTCGAGTAGTAGGGAGTATCGCTGGAGACGTGTGATGGGAGTTTTCAGGAAATGCTGCCAACCCAGACGTTCAGAACGTTTATGCTTCTGGACCTGATCCAAGAAATTGCGAAAAAGTAGGTTACGGTCAGACTCTTTGCGAACCATGTACTCGGCATAAGGGAATTGGGACGCGTAGTCGATGTAGACATCCCTGGCCTTACGAATCCACTCGCGGAAGAGATCCGAGAAGCCATTAATCCAGGGACCTTGCTCTTGCTGGCGGTATTTCAGCTGCGCCAAAAGATTATCCTTGTTGACGATTTGCACAGCATCAGCCTTTCCAAACACAATCTGAAGGAACTTATCAATCTTATTGGGAGGTATGATGGGCGGCTGGCTGTTGCGAAGGTGGTCTCTGTAAAGGACCCGAAGAACTTCAAGTTGGTTGACAAACAACTCTTCGCTGTTAACGATTTCATGCAAAACGTGTTGACGTTCGATTTCCTTCTTCGGTTTCTCTGCCATGTCGGCGTCCTGGATTTTGTAGTGGACGTTCCAGTCGACGGATTTAACCTCCTCGAGCAGGAGTTCGTCCAAGTTCGCCTTCTTCAGCGTCCTCATGCAATGGTACGCGTAGCATCGACCCAATTGAGATTCATCCTCGTGCAGTTTCGACGCGTAGCAACCGGAACCGGTCATTTGAGGCAGGACGCCAGATATTTGCCCGCTGCCGAACTTGACCCACTCCTCCTCCGGGACCAAGACGCCTGCGTCCAGCATCAATTGGGACACTCGAGCACTCAGGAGCTCAGCATCGGCGACGTTGATAGTCGGAACCTTTACCGTAAAAAGCTTGAGTAACGCTTCCTCCACAGTCTTCTGCTTCAAGTCGGGCTCGCCATCTGCCATCTCTCGGATCCAAGCCGCAACTGTACTCAGTGCCCAAGGCTCTGTGCACCTCCTAAGGTCGCCGGATGTGAGTTTAGAGGGGACGAATTTTCGCTTTCGGCCAGTTGGCAGGGTCAAATCGTACGCTATAGATGAGGCCGTGTCGAGATCAGAACCGTACGGAGAACCCTGCTGTGCAGCAGCGAGGTGTTGCTGCTGTTGCAAGTGCTTGGCCATCTTTCTTCGCTCCTCGGCAGCATCTGTCCGTGATCGCATGGGCGTCTGCACTGGGACTTGAGTGGTGTGGTTATGGCTCAACGAGATGGATCGCTCGGGGAATGGGGAGTTGGCCGAGTTGAGAGTTGTCGTGCTTTGATAGAACTCAGAATGATCGGCGTACAAAGTCCGAGAGTCGTTGCTGAGAGAGTGCGAATGGTAACTACGGGACGGTTGACCAGAGAGCAGGGAACTGGTGTCGCTACCTGGGCCAGGCAAGGCCGGAAGAGGCCTACTTGTGAGTCCCGGATGGTAGAATATGTCGGGATAGTCCTCCTTGTAAGGCGACTCGCTGCCGCTCTGCCTCGAATTGAGGGAAACCTGTTCCGCATCGCCTTCATCAAAGCTGAGGCGGTGGGTGGCAGGAGCTTGCAGACCCCCAGTGCCGCCGTAGTCAATCTGAGCGTTTCGGAATTCGGGAACCTGAGAGTAGTCGTTCGGGTTGGGAAGCGGCCTTGACCCGACCTGCACTGGCATGTCGCCGCCATAAGCCAAGTTCCCGGCGTAACCGCCAGCGAGAGCTCCCAAATCCATGCCGCCGTAATCCGTACCATCGCTTTGCTCTTCCGGCATGGTCTGAAGAGCATTACTGTTTGCTGACGCATCGTAAATTGCCGCCATGTTGCTGAACCGTCGGTCTTCCAGATCAGCCTGTTGCATGGCTAGGAGCCCCGCAGTGCCTTCTGGGTCATCGTCGTCATCCTCGTAATCAACCGCGAGGGTGGGGTTCGTTCTGTTCGGAGCGGTCGAGGATGGGTTCATGGTCGCGAGATCAGAATTGTATCGACGCAAGCCTTGCAATTCATCGTCAGAAAATTGACCACCGCCGTTGATGGGCATTGGACGATGTCGCCCGCCAAGTTCCGCTTCGATGTCGTGCATGAGTTGAGCTTGATCGGGTTCGGTAGTGGGGGTTTCGGCGCTCGGGTCCCAAGTAGACTCCTCCGGTGGTCGACTGGGGAGGGGGGCGTTGGTCGGATGTCGTTGCAAGCCGGCAGACTGTTGCTGAACTTGCGGCGAAGCAATCGGTGAGGACGCTGAGTCTGTCCGCGTGGGTCTATTGTAGTAGGAGGTGGGATCGACAGAGTAATTTGGCCCAACAGGCATTTGTGACTGGATCGGATACGGAGTCGATGATGTATCTGATGCTGCATACGTTGAGCCGGTGCCATTCGTGCCGTACGCACCGTGGTTGTCACCATAAGGTTGGGAATATGACGGCTCGTAGGCTGGCGCTGGCGAGGATCCGGCCGGCTGCATCTGTTGGAAGGAGGATGGATATGAAGCCGGAGGCGACTGGCCGAATCCCGGCGACGGCTGGGGCGAGGTCGGGGAACCGTAGCTCTGACTGTAATTGTTGTAGCCAGAGTATGTCGGTTGCCGCTGAGAGGCCGAGGTGCCCGCGTAGGTGGCCGGGTTGTAAGCAGGCGGGGTGTAGCTAGGCGCTACAGGAGGAGTGTATGAAGTAGGCGAAGTGGTCGATCCGAATCGATGCGACGGATGGGGAAGGTAGGGAGGGTTTGTTGAGGTCGTCGACGGCGTTCGCGCAAAGGCTTGGGGGTTGTAGGTCGAGTGAGACGAAGTAGGAGGCGACGAGGCTTGGTACTGGTGTTGGTAGCCGGAGAGGGCATTGTTTGTCGAACCGTAGCTGTGACGACTTCCGGAATGGATCGATCCAGTCGGGCTCGTCAGGAATAGCTCGTCTTCGCCCCTCGAAGATGTGTGCTGATGGCCATGGGCTTGGGCTCGGCTCTGGTCAACCATGGCGGCGTCGTCACCATTGTTGAAACTCGGGCGTCGGCCGAGGTAAGAAGAATGATCTTGCGCCTGGTCGGCGGTGGGGTACTGTACCGGGGGTATATGGCCATACCGGCGCTGGCCGTCGCGGAAAGACATGGTGGTCGCGGGCGGTGATGGCAACGATGTCGAGAAGATTCCGTAAAGTCAGCCGCTGCCGCAGGCTACTGTGTCGACATAAGCAAGCCGTAGGTGAGGGCTAATTGCATCTGATCGAAGCAAGCTCGAGAGTTTGACAGAGTCGACTGCACGGTGTACTGCTCTACTCAAGGGCTCGGCTCCGGATGCGCCCAGGTCTGGCTCGCCGGAAAACCAGTGATGATATTTTATGAGGCCTAAGGATGAGGTTGGCCGCTCGCTGATTCGGACGATCGCGGGGTGAGCCTTGTGGTATTGGTGGTGCGGCGCAGACGGGCCTAGTAGGACTGACGTCTTTGGTTAGGCCTGTAGGTAGTGATGTCCTCCGGCAGGTCTGGGGAAGGATCGTATTTCGGGCCTGAGGTAACGGAGGCAGCCGCCGCGGGGCAAAGATGACTCCACGACGGGAAAGGCAATCGGAATGACAGAGCAGTGCAATCCGCGTGGAATGCTTCGTATCCAAGATGGTTTTGTGCTGTAAGAAGCGTCGGGGCGGCGGTTGTTGGGCGGACGGCGACAGGAGCGGTAGAGGCACAGTGCGGTACCGTGTACGTCTGTCTGCCTAAGCTGGCGACGAGAGCGACGAGCAAGCCACAATATCGGGGCTAGATAGTCGTCACTGAGCGGGAAGTCGCAAGATCAACGTCCTCGGGCTTCACTTGAGAATGGCGGTGCAACGCAATGCAGGGCAGAGGATGATGTCGAGAAGGTCCGCAGTATGTGAGTCCCGTTTCAAGGATGGTGCAGGGCACTTTGAGGCCTCTGCTTTTGTAAAAGCGACAGTGATAAAAAGGTTGAGGTGAGTCGAGTCGTACACGGCCGTGTTCGTCGTGTATTGTGTTGTTTCGCCTTCGGCCTCCCTCGGTATGCCTGACCCCGATGGGAATTTGGGGGCGGTGGTCGACCGACGGACAGGATAGCGCTTTTCTCTTCTCTCCGTCTCGTCTCGGTCAGACGAAAATGAGATTGTTTGGTCGACGGTCACTTGGGTCTGCGGTGGAAGGTGAGAAGGCAAGACAACACCACCAACACACAAACACGGTTGCCCTTTCTTTGCAACGAAACGATTGTCGCTAATGAATGGTTTAGGTAAGGTACCTACACGCAAAGTTGTGTGCGCGTGCGGTGGGTTGAGGGTGGTCTTGGTCTTGGTACTTGGGCCTTGGGGTAAGGTCGCAGGCCGGCCGTCATTGGGGTCCTGTCGAGTGGGTGAGAATTACGCTTGTGACCAAAATATGAGGCACCAACAGGAACAGACTGCCCACGTTACCACCTGCCGGCCAGGTACAGCAAGAATTATCTGTTCAGAAATTGGCGAAGAGCCTGGCAAGTCTTGGCTTGGCCGCACCAGGTCGAATCTGGGACGAACGGCACGGGGATGGGGACGATGGAGAGTGAGTTGGGACTTCCTGCTGGAGAAGGGACCCGTGAGGTAAAGCAGGTAGGTGCTACCTTACCTTACCTTACTAGGCTGGCTGAGATGCTGGAATGAGACCCTACCTGATGTATCTGTGTAGCCAAATTTGGGTGGGACGGTACCTCGACGTGTGGATGCTGGCTGGTTTGAGCTGACTTCCATCCTGGATTGTTATGTCCAATTAAGGTGCGTGTACGTACCTGGACCTGCGCTCAGTGCTCTGTGACTGGAAGTGCCTTTCAGTCCCATGATGAATGGAACATAAGTCCACGCTACTCCGTTCAGGTACACTCACTCGTGTACAGATAGATCACTGTGTTGAAGCATGGGCAACCGGGAAACGCAATGGGGAGGCCAATCACTAATTTTCATCTTTTCGTTTCCTGCGACATTCATCATTCAAGACTGGGAAATGCGACGGTACTTTGTCCAAGTACCTGACCTCACCCTCTACCTCCACCTCAAGTATCTTTTAGGGAACATATGGTGTTGGGTTGTTGGCATTCGGAACAGTTTCGCACCCCCTGAAGCATTTGCTCCTTCGACACCATCTCTCGTCAGCACCGAGCTCTCTTTTCCTCTCCGTCTTTTTCCACTCACTACTCACTGGTCACTGGTCACTGGTCACTGGTCACTGAGGAGGGGTTACCGGTGCTCAGCTTCTCTGCGCCAAATGCCGGGGAGGTCACCCCCTCTGCTTAGCACTGCATCTCAAGTACTCTTATGTGGCTTCACAATGTCTTTCGTCTTCCCCCACAACATATCACGTTTGCTCCTCTCTAGCGGTTGAGCCTCGTATTTCGACTAACCGCACAGCTGGGCTGCAAATTGCAGGCTCTGATTGACCAGCCCTGTCATCTGCTCAACCCAAAGCCCCGACCGGACGGAAAATTCTAATAATTCGGGGTCCCTGCTGGTGGATAACAATCTGCTGCTAGCGAACACACTACCCCTCCCCAATTCTCGTATCCTCGCCCACACAGGCCGACCAGGACCGCATATCGCGCCCCGCAGGAGCTCTGGATATGTTGCCAAGGTTAGGTAGTTAACGGTCGCTTAGAAAAGCGAGAAGGAAGGAGCACGCAATAACCGGGTTCGCATTTCTGTGAGACACGCCGCGCCAGCTTCTTCACTATGCTAGTACAGCTGGGCGACCCATTGGATAGGTATATTCGCGACCACGCACAGAACAACAATTCTCTGCCGAAGACTGTAGTAGTCAAAAGGGCACATCTCAGACCGATGTCATCCAGCCATCACTACTAGATGATGCCCACATACGGCCACGACCCGCAAACGTAAAAAGAATGAAGAGAGAGTCGAAACTTGACAGACACCACGTGTCCCTCCTGGATCGATCTCAGCGCCTAGTCCGCTCGATACGGCCGTCCCCCCCCCCCCCCGGTGTGGTATTCCATTGTCTCTGGAAACGAACCCCGGAATTCCCAAGTGACCATGCGGTCTACAACGAGGCTTCGTTTTCGTACGTCGTTGTCTGTCCGAGCTGCAATGTCTGGCGAGAAGAGAACTCCCAGGCTGTCTGATACACCACGTCCGAGCCAGCGGTGTCGAGTATGCACACTGACCGTAGGGCTGACGGCTTCTGGATGACACGGCGCTGCGGGACAGGTCTCCGCCCTCACTAACCCTCCCCGGCCATCAAATGCCCGCGACCTTACTCTTTGGGGGTTCATCCTTTATGCAGGAGCGACAGCGGGCACCCTTCGTGCTTCAAGTATGTTCCAGCTCCGACCAATCTCATCTGTTTTCTGCATTTTGAGCCTCCCGGATTCCCTCCATTGAGACTTACGAGAACGGCTATGAGTCAACTTCTAAACTCTCGTCAGCTACTTTTCCCTATGTGGCTGTAGTTCTGCCGAGGCTGTTGAAGCATTGTTTAGAGGCCAACATAACCAAGCCGATGTCCTGGAGTTATTCACAACACACCCAATCGTTACTGTATACCTGGAAGGTTTCACGGAGCCCATCCGGGAACTGCATGAATGCGACAATGATGTCAACGAAGCGCCATCTCGATCTGCCCCGCCATCCCGCCAAATGGCCAGAGCTCCATCATAGCGTAGCGAGTAATGCACAAAGCTCTCGAGAGCAGCCAACTATATCGATTTGGACTGGCAACAGACTAATAAGTGGAAAACTGCCCCCATAGGACGCTAACATTGGTCCTATTCGGCGCGCTTTCACGGGACGCTCAGCAACACCATGAGTCCTAGATGCCGGCCCGGACTCTCCAGAACCTCGCTCAGCATAATCTTGTCAAGCCACCCGGCATCTACGAAACCATTGCCGCTGTTGCTGACGGCTGGCTTTGCGCCGGCGCGTTAGCCTCAGTTGAAGGAGCGATGCTACCCGGAATTTGATGGTAGCAGATCGCCAGGAAATGAACCAACAAAGCGAACGGAAACAGAAACTTTAACATTGCATACTAAGTTCTATGTTTCTGCGTACTAGTAAAAGAGCCCAAAATGTTGTTTCATACTTGGTCGTTCGTACACGATAGTGGCATTGCAAGGCGGACGCGTTCCGGGTACTTGGTATCTCTCAGAGCTTCCCAAGACGCGCGTTATGCATCGTTGCAAGCTTCGCAGCCGGACCGGTCATATTCTGCATACCGCCCGGAGTAGCCGCCATAATCTGCTGCATCATGTTCTCAAGATCCGACGTGCTGATTGTGCCGTTCCTTCTCGACCAGCCGACCTCGAAAGGCAAACGTTCGTTCTCTGCCGGTGGGGAACAAAACAACCACGTCAATCAACCAGTTCAGGCATCTTAGAGGAAGAAAGAAGAAGGAGACTGACCAAAAAGATACTCAACCCAGGTCCTGTTCACCGTGCCCGTCTCCTTGTCGCCCAGCATGATGACGTACGCAGCCGTCTCCCCGTACCCAAACTCCTCCCCGAGCTCGCTCATGCTGTAGGTCGGGTTGGTCGCGATGGAGCTCTGCACGCGGGCGTATCGCGCGTTGGCCGCCTGCTGGACGTCGATGACAGGCTCCGTCCAGTAAGACCTGGTCTGGTCGAAGATGGTCTGGCTAAAAGGCTGCGGGTCGCCGAAGTAGTAGTCCACGCGGCTAATGGAAGGTGTGAGTGTGTATGTCAGTCAAAAACATACTCCGGAAAAGGTCTTCTCGGAGTTGTGGGAACAACAATTACCTCAGACTGGCGTCGTGTTCTAGAATGTTGTGACGGACGAGGTCGCTGAGGGAGAAGGTCGTTGCGTTGGGCACGGGGTTGGTGGTGGTTGCTTCCCCGAATAGGAAGGTGGAGAGCTCCTCGTCGATGTTGAGAGATGAGCTGAGGGCGTCGATGGTTTGGTTTAAGGTGATGTTCTTGCCGCTGTGCGGGAGGTATCGGTGATTTGCGAGGGAGTTGAGCATGGGGCATGGGCCGCGGACTGTAATGTGTTGTCGTTAGCATGTTGTTGAGGACTGCCGCTTTCTCATGATAATCATACCATCTTTCTCTCCGGCGGGAATCCAGTCGTGAGGGTACAAAGCATTGCTGGGGACTTTGGGCTTGTCATCAACTCGTGAGGGATACTTCGGAGCTTTGGCGTTGAGCCGGTATGCTGATGAGCTGGCAGTCAAGACCGCGAAGACCAAAGAAAATTTCATATTGAACAAGTGTTTGACTTGGGGTTTTAAGGTGTTGATAATATTTACGAATAAATCTATCTGGGCCAGAGCAACAGCCTGCAAATAGATGTCTCCTTTCTCACCAGATTGGTCCTCTCTTATATATCACGGTTCACTTAGATCACGTAGCTAATCACGTAAAAGCTATATGAAATGACATGTATTGCGGATCACGAAGCCGGAGGCGGATAGCGACCTGCGGCAGGCGCAAGGGCAGGCGCAAGAACAGCAGACACGGCATTGCTCTTCGTCTTGGATTGCAAGATGACCTTGAGATACCAAAAAAGCAAAAGGGGGTTCCCGGAGAATACGGAGAAATACGGAGGTTAGAACAAACAGACCAATCAATCAACAGGGCAACGTGGTCGAGCGAAAGAATTGGCTGGGGATTGAATAGACGAGAAGATCAGGGTTGAAAGACAAGCAATAAGCGATTCACGGAGAATAAGACTTGTTGACGAACCGCGTTGGCTTTGTTGGTCATCCCTTTAAAGCCGAGTAGGTGTATTTTAGCGTCCTTTTCAACGCCCAATGATATTGAATAGAGAACGGGGATCTGGGCAAATCAGATTCTGCAGAGAACTCCTCAGTTACTCACTGAGGTAAGCAGAGGAAAACTGGGGAGAAAACCGCGCTAAATTACACCTACTCGGCTTTAAAGGGATAGGGTTTTCTGCCTTGCTCAGTACTGTGCCCTAGTTGTTACGTATATGAGGTGCGCGTCGCTGTGGCTGTTACTTGCAGTGATGGACTTTACGTAGTTTCCCCCAGCTTGGTCGAGGGATGGGGTGTACTGGCCGACTGAGTTGCCGTTTACACCGATGCCCGGTGAATTGTTGTATAGACGATGTGGCACTATCGAGAATTCTAGTAAATGCTGCCTCCCGTTGCTATTGATCGCTTGCCACCATTTCTATGTAATACAGGCTTTGTTGATGTTGCCGCAACAGCCATACGTTGTTCTGGAGCATATCGAGTTCAATATTTTCCATGAATTTGCTAAGCTAGAGCGGTGTCTCTGCTTGGTCCCGGACTTGTCAGTTCGAGCACCTCCGGTTGACACGAGGCGGAAAAACGTATTCATTTTATCAATGTCAGCCGCAGATTTCGGTATTTGTAAACTCCGGACCGCTGAACGACCGAAGAGCGGCTTTCTTAAAGCCAATGAACCCCTCCCTCTCAGCTACTATGACGGAGCTCGTGTTCGCTGCGGTATTGCTGGGCGCGAGTGGCATTGCATCGCCATTTGTAAGCAGTTGCCAGCAACCCCAGCCCATCTCAGCCAACCAGATTGCCGTAACAGCCGATGAGATCCAGGTTTGGTGAGGATGACGGCGATGAGATAATGTCGACGGTGCTCTGGAGCGGGGCAAGCTGTTTCCCCACCACATCCCACTTGGCAGCCGAAACAGAGCAGAGCAGAGCAGAGCTTCCGCTGGCGGCGACGGCAGACACCGGACGGAGGGGCGAGCTCAGGATCCTCGGAATTCCGACTTGTGCCTTTCTCCCCATTCCCCTTGCGACGGGAGGAGATGGTAGACCTCATTGGGCGTCACAGAGTTTGTGCAAGCTTGTGTCGGCCCGCCTGCTTTTGTGCTGTGTTGTGCTGGAGGAGTGCTGCTGCTCCCATCCCCTCAAAATCCAGGACTCCATAAGGTACTTCTCTCTTCTTTTTCCCCTCCTTTGCGCCTAAATTCTCGTCAATCTTCCTCAACAACCACAGCAACACTCTCACGGAACAAAACAACCCATTTTTCAAAAAAGAAAAAAAAAAGCAACATAACTGTAAAACCGTCAAAATGGTCAAGGCTGGTGAGTTGGCCCCCTTAAATACCAGGATACACAACCCCTTTTTCCCGTCGACCCCCAGCGCTGGGATGGAGGGGTAACGCAGTCCAACCATCCAATTTGCGCTGGATTGAGCGGGTTTTCCTTCGGCCAGCTGGGCAAACACCTTGATGGCTCTGCAACATGGACCTTTCGCCATGCGAGCATCTCTGCCGCTGGCCAATCTTCATTCTCTGACGAGCTCCATTCTCGCGTCCCTTGCGTCTCTGCTCTCGATCCGTTTAGTCCAAACCCAGAAAGTTCCCGTCGTTCCCGTCGTGGGGAAGCCGGGATGATGGTGTTTGGACGGGAAGAGAGGGCATTGGGGGAATAAAGGGAATGAAGATCAATCAAAGGCCAGCCTTGCTAACTCACCTTGATGGGCAGTCTGCGTCGTCCGTGGTGACTCCAAGATCACCGGCTCCGTCGTCTTCGAGCAGGAGTCCGAGTCCGCTCCCACCAAGATCACCTGGGACATCACCGGCCACGACCCCAACGCCAAGCGTGGCATGCACATCCACACCTTTGGTGACAACACCAACGGCTGCACCTCCGCCGGTCCTCACTGTGAGTTTCTCCGCCGCCCCCTTGGGGATCCTAGCCGGACCCGGCCGGGTTAGCTGAGGCGATGAGGTACGGTACGATGCTGACCGCGGCAATTCTTTGACAGTCAACCCCTACAACAAGCCTCACGGCGCTCCGTCCGACACGGACCGCCACGTCGGTGACCTTGGCAACATCGACACCGATGCCAACGGCAACTCCAAGGGGTCCGTCTCTGACTCCTTTGTCAAGCTGATCGGCCCTGAGTCCGTCATTGGCCGCACCGTTGTCATCCACGCCGGCACCGACGACCTCGGCAAGGGCGGCAACGAGGAGTCCCTCAAGACCGGCAACGCTGGCGCTCGTCCCGCTTGCGGTATGTGCCCAAAGAGCTACAAGTTTCAATTGACAGGATCTAAGAAGTCATTACAGGTGTCATTGGTATCACCAACTGAGTTGGCGGTATCTAAGCTTGCTGTTGGCTGGATGGGCTGCGGCCCGAGGCGTGGTTGAGAAGCGTTGGCCTGTCGCAAACCCTCTTAACCAAGCACCAAAGTTGTAGTTATGGAATCTAGGCTTTGAATGTGTAACCTTGGGCTACATTGCTACGTACGCCCTCTTGCAAAAAAATAAAAAATAAAAAAAAAATCCGTCTATTCTTCTGCTTCGTCTTTCAAAGTGTCCAACGAGAATGTGCCCCCAGCTATTATTACTGGGGGGTTGGCGGGGGAGCGTCGCATCGTCCTTGCGCTGTGAGGGGTAAAGGATGACGTAAACAACTTTAATGTTGATCTGATCACTGCGCGGCCAGCAGTGCTTCACCAATTCCACTCTGGCATTCTTCAGAAAAGCAACTCCAGCCCATGACGACCTGGTTCAAGGCTATCAAAAAGAATGAGTGCTCTCCGAAGTGCACTGCCTAAAAGCACGGCGGCCTGTCAGGTCTACTCAAAGGGTCTCCCACCTGGGCGGTCAAGCTGGGGTGAGATTCTTCGAGGAGAAGCTAACCCCTAGCAACGTTCAGCAGCCAGCACCCAGAATAGCAGTACCTTACCTTACATAAGGTCGCCGCAACACTGTGAACCCCGCTCTCGCTTACCCGCTCGCCACTGCTACTGGCCGCCGGCGACTTGCTTACCCCTGTCCCCAGGTGGTCCCTGAACCTCCTTTCCCCACACTGCCTGCTTGAGACCGGCCGTAATTGAGGCAAGCTGTCAAAAAGGCGGTACGACTGTCGAACGTTCATCGGGCAATTGACTTCTGTACTTTCTTCCCTCCCTTTCACTCCCTCTCCCGAATAACATCTACACTTTTTTTCTCTCTATCCCCTACTCTCTATAGTAAGTCAATGGTTTCTCCTCGTTGCAGTATGTTATAGAAGCAAGCTTGAACATGATGGCGATGAAGCTACAGCTTGGGTCTGCGCAAACTGCAACTACCCACGTGAGCTTCTTCGAGGCTTGCCTGAGCAAACATGAGCTGTTTCGACAGGCATGCAGTACCAGCGTTAGCTTCACTGCCAGCTTCCATGCTTGCGTCGAATTTATCGGCATTGTCTCTAGATGAATGAAGTCTCGTATGGACTGTCTAAGACGGCGAGAGCAAGCAAGACATGGAAACGGTTACTGCAAACAGCTTGGTTAGACACAATGCGCTAACTAATATAGTCTAATCTCTCTCTCTAGTATCCCAGCCGCTTCTTGATCATCCATCATGTCGAAACCCTTCTTTGCCAAGGTCAAGAGCGTGCTGAGCGGCGACACCCTGGTCCTCACCGCCCCGAACAACCCCAAAGCCGAGAAGACCGTCTCCCTCGCCTATGTCAGCGCACCCCGACTGAGCAAGGAGGGCGACGAGCCCTTCGCTTTCCAATCAAGAGAATACCTCCGCGAGCTCGTCGTTGGCAAGCAGATTCAGTGCACAGTAGCCTACACCGTAAACTCTGGTCGCGAATTCGTCTCTGCTCTGCTCTCCCGCGACGGCCCTTCCCTTCCCGATGAGGCCGTCAAGGCTGGCTGGCTCAGGGTCAGAGAAGAGGCCGGCCGCAAGGACGATGACGAGGCCATCCTCCAGCGCATCGACAACTTGCGCGAACTCGAGACCCAGGCCAAGAACGAGGGCAAGGGTCTCTGGTCTGGCTCTGGCGGCAACATTGAGGTTCAGAACGATCTCGGCGGCCCAGACTTCATGAAGCAATGGAAGGGCCAGACTGTCGATGGTATTGTCGAGAGAGTGCTAAGTGGCGATCGCTTGCTTGTGCGGCTTCTGCTTTCGGACAAGAAGCACGTGCAGGTCATGACGCTCCTTGCCGGAATCCGAACACCTGCTACCGAGCGAACAGTCCAGTCAACGGGCCAAACCCAGCCAGCGGAAGAGTTTGGCAACGAGGCAAAGAGCTTTGTGGAGGAGAGGCTGCTGCAGCGTCGCATCAAGGTCGACATTGTTGGCGCCAGCGCTCAGGGACAGCTGGTCGCTTCTCTGATCCACCCCAACGGCAACAAGAACATCGCCGAGTTCCTCTTGCAAGAGGGTCTGGCGAGATGCAACGATTTCCACTCCACAATGCTCGGCGAGAAAATGGCTAGTCTCCGCGCTGCTGAGAAGTCTGCCCAGGACAAGAAGCTCCGTCTGCACCAGCACCACGTCGCTAAGGAGGGCGGGTCTCAGTCAGATATGATTGTTTCCAAAATTATTGGCGCTGACCAGATCATCGTCCGTAACAAGGCCGGTACTACGGAGAAGACCATCAACTTCAGTAGCATTCGCGGTCCCCGTAGACAGGAGCCTTCCGAGGCGCCCTACAGAGATGAGGCGAAAGAATTCCTCCGCAAGAAGATCATTGGCAAGCATGTTCACATTACCATTGACGGGAAGAAGCCTGCTACCGAGGGCTTCGATGAACGCGAGGTTGCTACTGTCACCCAAAATGGCAAGAACATTGCTCTTGTCTTGGTTGAGGAGGGTTATGCCACCGTCATCCGCCACCGCAAGGACGACACTGACCGTGCCTCTAACTACGACGAGCTTCTCGCTGCTCAGGAGAAGGCTAAGGAAGAGAAGAAGGGTATCTGGTCGGGCAAGGCACCTAAGCTGAAGCAATGGGTTGAGATCACCGACCAGCAGAAGGCCAAGATCCAGCTTGCCACACTGCAGCGCCAGAAGAAGATCCCGGCTATCGTGGACTTTGTCAAGTCTGGTTCTCGTCTGTCCATCCTCATCCCTCGTGAGGGCGTAAAGATTACTGTTGTTCTTGGCGGCATTCGCGCTCCCCGTGCCCCGGGCCGCAGCGGCGAGAAGGGCGAGGAGTTCGGCCAAGAGGCGGCAGACCTTGCCAACCGCCGCTGTAACCAGCGTGACGTCGAGGTCGATATTTACGACATTGACAAGGTGGGAGGTTTCATCGGTGATCTGTACATCAACCGTGAAAGTCTCGCCAAGATCCTGGTCGAGGAGGGCCTGGCGTCTGTTCACGCTTACTCTGCTGAGAAGTCTGGCAACGCCAACGAGCTTTTCGCCGCCGAGAAGAAGGCCAAGGAGGGCCGCAAGGGTCTCTGGCACAGCTGGGACCCGTCTCAGGACGAGGAAGAGGAGGCTGTCGCTGTTGAGGAGACAAACGACACCCCTGAGGCCTACGACAATAAGCCCAAGGACTACCGTGACGTTGTCATTACCAACATTGATGGCAACGGAAAAATCAAGATCCAGGAGATTGGAAAGGGCACTGCCGCTCTGACTACTTTGATGAACGACTTCAAGAAGTTCCACTTGGACTCTAAGAACGCCAAGCCTATCGGCGATGCGCCCAAGGCTGGAGACTTCGTTGCCGCCCAGTTCTCAGCGGACGGCCAATGGTACCGTGCCCGTATTCGCTCGAACGACCGCGCTGCTAAGGTTGCCGAGGTTGTCTACATTGACTACGGCAACACGGAGAAGCAGCCCTGGTCCAAGCTGCGTCCTCTCGATCAGGCGCAGTTCACCACTCAGAAGCTCAAGGCTCAGGCCATCGACGCCTCGCTGTCCTTCCTGCAGCTTCCCGTGCCCGAGACAGACTACTTCCGCGATGCCGTCGACTGCATCGCCGAATTTACCGAGGGCAAAGAGCTCGTGGCCAGCTTCGACTTCGTCGACAACAAGGAGGGCTTGAGCTACATCACGCTGTTCGACTACAACGCCAGCGACAAGAAGCCCGGCCCGAACGATTCCATCAACAAGGAAATCGTGGCCAACGGCTTGGCCATGGTTCCTAAAAAGCTCAAGGCATGGGAGCGCAGCAACCAACACGCTGCGTATCTTAAGCACTTGAAGGAGGTTGAGTCGAAGGCAAAGGAGGAGAGACTAGGCATGTGGGAGTACGGCGACATCACCGAGGATTAAGTGTGCGAATTCAAAAGGATACCAGGAATAGAAGAGGGGAGGTTCAGGAAAAGTCATATATATCATATGCCAGTAGCGTTAAATGAATCATGACGTATGAGGCCTCATGAAAGTGGCCTTTTGTCTTTTTTGGGGGTATTCGATCACAAATCTCATCTCCATCTTCATCTTCACCAGAATGAGGCGTCGGAAATCATACTGCGATGTGGATTTGCAGAGAGTTACGGTACTCCCGTCTCTGCCATATCCTCGGAGTTACGTAACCAAGGGGACCCGGCGCGCGCGGCAGTCGCATGTCGCGCAAGCGCACCCGTAGCGGTCGGGATTGTCGGCCGGTCGGTTCAATGTTCCATGGCAGTGGGCACACGCCCCCCACCCCTGGGTGCCCCTCCATCCACTCAGCGAGTGGCCATCGCGGGAGAACTGCGGCTGGGTTGCACGAGGCGACGGGTGGAAGCGAGCAGCGGTGGTAGACGATAATGGAATGTCAGAGAATACCTGACCTCCAAGACCCGGAGTTTCCTGATACGTGACGTTCACTTGGCGACGCTCTCTGTTCTGATCTGATCTGACATTTGGCGCGGTATTACTTTGACTTTTCGTCCGCGCAGAGTACGATGAGGACGATATGACTTCAAGAAGAGATCAATCTGTCGTTTGTCGACAACTAACTCCGGTACATAGTTGATCATGTGCTGACTCATCTCATCTCAGGACGACGGTTGACCGAAGTTTGACGCCGTAAACAACGCAACGCGACGTTTCGCATAGCATTGCATGCCTTTCATCGCGTCTCGTTCTGCAGCACGCTGGATAACGACGCGGTGCCTCCAGAACCAGATGGGGCCCACCCGGGCAGGGTCATTCCTTTTTCATCTCGCGCCGAAAAGAGGATAACGGAGACCCATCACGTGATGTCATAATAGCCAAAATGACATCAACTGTGGCTATTCTCCCGCGATGACGCTGCAGGACATCGGGACCGTGAGTTATATGAATTGGCCCATTGGGATTTGTTTTGCTGTCCATCTCGACGTGTCTGAATTTTTCAGCTGTGCGATGTGAAATTTGGCTTGTGCTTTTCGCTTGCTTGTTTCTTGTCGTCGGCGGGAAAGAGGGATTGATGTTCCCGAGCCTCAAGACGAGAGCGTTTGGGTATTCCACGTGTCCGATGTCGCCCTGGCTGTTGGCTCAAGACGCGAAGGACTGGCGAATGGTGCTGCTCCGGTCCTGAGGATGGGGGACCTGGATTCTGGGCTTGAGCCCGGCAGCTGCGCTGCTGCGGTGATATTTTCCGCATTCTGTAACTCACGGCATGACGGATTATTAGCAAAAATAGTTCAGCCTTTTTTTTTTTTTCCATTTTCTCTGAAACCAGAGAGGAGGTAAAATCCGATACATTTCGCGACAGCCGAAAGCATGGTTCCCGGGCTCTTTTCTTTGAAGAAAGGGAGGGGGGAACGTAGCGTCTGCAGCATCAAAACCGGCGGCGGGCGGGTATCGATGGTTTTAGAGGTCACGGAATACTGGGGGTATGACGATGATTCTGGGTCATGGAGGGGCAATTTTCAATGGGGCGAGTTGGGCCTGACATTACTTGACGCGCAAATGGCAGCAGGCGAGCCGCAAGTGTCGACAGGAAAAAAAGGCAGGCCACTGATTCATTTGCTGGCGGCAGAATCAAGGACCTCGATAGAGAGCAAACGAGGGGAGAGAATGGACCACCCCGCCACAGGAGAGTCTCCATGGAGGGGTGGGTGGTGCTCGTTGCTGTGTAAGAGAAAAGGCGCTGAGACGAGGTGGGATATGTACAGAGTGACTACCTTACCTACTACCTAGGCAGTACCTTGAGGTATGTAGCAGCCAGTGGGCGTGGAAGGACCCCGCTTTCTCAAAGAAAAATGTCGCTGATGCCCCTGCGACCACGGCCGGCGGGGCTCCTCTCTTCTCACTCTCGGTCGGTCTGAACCACGGACAAGGTGTACACTACCACCACTAATCGCTCATCCCGTCCAATCTCGCCAGTAGTGCGTAAGCAGCGTAGAGTAGGTAGCAGCTACTGTTGTTGGCCTCTCTGCTGCCATCATCTATGCCTCGACGGGGGAACCATTTTGCTGCGATTTAACTCGTGCATGCACACCTAAGTGTGGGCCTAAGCTCAACCAAAAGTCTATATATATGTAAATACCTCCACCACCACCGGTCATCATCCCACCTCTTGCACCTCGTCCACGTCTCTGTATCTCGCCTCATTCCTTTCTCTTGAATCCTATCAATCAAGTCAAAATGCCTTCCTCTCTCGACCAGCTCAAGTCCACCGGCACCGTCGTTGTCTCTGACTCCGGCGACTTCGCTTGTAAGTTGCTCAACACCCCGCCATCCGCTACCCCTCCATCCGTTTCCTCCCCAACCTTTCCGGACAAAGCCTCATCAGAGTGATGAGCCACTTGCTCAAGCCCTTAACCACGACGAACATCGCGAAGAGAGCGTCCGCTAACCACACATACTCAATCGAACAGCTATTGCGAAGTACAAACCCCAGGATGCCACCACCAACCCCTCCCTCATCCTAGCCGCTTCCAAGAAGCCCGAGTACGCCAAGTTAATTGACGAGGCCGTCGCCTACGCCAAGAAGAAGGGTGGCTCCGTCGACGAACAGGTCGATGCTGCTCTCGACTCCCTCCTCGTCGAGTTCGGCAAGGAGATCCTCAAGATTGTCCCCGGCAAGGTCTCCACCGAGGTCGACGCTCGCTTCTCCTTCGACACCAAGGCCTCCGTTGACAAGGCCCTGCACATCATTGACGTACGTGCCCCCTCGTGTCAAATACGTAATACCTCGCAAGTCAGGTCGCTAACAACCACCAACAGCTGTACAAGGAGCAGGGCATCTCCAAGGATCGCGTCCTGATCAAGATCGCCTCCACCTGGGAGGGCATCAAGGCCGCTGAGATCCTCCAGCGCGACCACGGCATCAACACCAACCTGACCCTCATGTTCTCCATTGTCCAGGCCATTGCCGCCGCCGAAGCCGGCGCCTACCTCATCTCCCCCTTCGTCGGCCGTATCCTCGACTGGTACAAGGCGGCCACCAAGAAGGAGTACTCCAAGGAGGAGGATCCCGGTGTCAAGTCCGTTCAGACCATCTTCAACTACTACAAGAAGTACGGCTACAACACCATCGTCATGGGTGCCTCTTTCCGCAACACTGGTGAGATCACCGAGCTCGCCGGCTGCGACTACCTGACCATCTCCGTATGTTTCCTCCCGCCTCTCCCACACTTGACGGCAACCAAACTAATGTCTTTGTAGCCCAACTTGCTCGAGGAGCTCCTTAACTCCGACGCCCCTGTTCCTAAGAAGCTTGACGCTTCCAAGGCCCACAGCCTCGACATCCAGAAGAAGTCCTACATTAACGACGAGTCCCTCTTCCGCTTCGACTTCAACGAGGAGCAGATGGCTGTCGAGAAGCTCCGCGAGGGTATCTCCAAGTTCGCCGCCGACGCCGTCACTCTCAAGGACATCATCAAGGCCAAGGTCCAGGCATAAATGTCATAAGACTCCAAACAAAACACGGGGACGCCGAGGGAGGGATGTGTATGGTGCGAGGAGGACAAATCAAAACACTGGAATCATGATGTGAGAATGACTTAATGAGATGGATACACCCACATGGATACAACAAAACATCAAAAGGGGAAGCTTAGGTAGATTGGGGGCGGACGATGAATGATATCTTCGAGCGAGGCAAACACAGCAAATACTCCCGAGATAGATTGCTTGGTTGATAACTGCCTATTTTGACCTGACGCCATGACTTCGTGTGAATGAACTGGCACGATACTTTCAATGTCAGCGTCTTTTATGGCCGCTCGGATGGGTTAGCCTGTCCATGCAGAAACCGAGGCGATGCGGATGAGTTTGTGCTTCGAAAATTAAACCGGACGTGATTAAGTCAAATATGTTTACTCCTACACACATGCGTGCCAAAGACTGGCCCAAGACTGACAATTATGCTTGAAAATGTTGAAATGAAAACGCCAATAATATTCCTATGCTCATAATGATACGAACGGATCCTCCGTCCGCAATGTCGTGAATCCCATTTGCACAATCCAGTCAACCACCGTCCGGGGCTGGGTATTGACTCTAGATGTCCCCTCGGAGGAGGGAGCTGCATCTTTTATTGCTGTTCCTGTTGGGCTAATTTTGTAGCCCGTCTCGTGCTGTTTTCTCTTTATTGATTTTTTCTTTTCCCTTCGCTCCGTCGTCCCCTGTATTCTCATCACCTGGACTTCTCCTTCTTCTTCTTCTTCTTCCCGCGGTCGACCTTCTCGCACTTAATGCTCTTGACCTCGTGCCTGGCGCCTTCCGCCGTGGCCTCGATGACCAGCGCGCTCAGGTCCCCGCCGTTGACGCAGCCGGAGTCGAGCCCGAAGGTGTACATGTCGACGCTCAGGCCCTTCTTGGAATCGTGGCCGTAGACGACGGCGGTGCGCGGCTCCGTCTCGGGGAGGCTCCTCTGGTGCTTGTTCCAGGCCTCTGTCCAGCTGCTGGAGCCGTCCCTGCGGTCCGTCGGCACGGCGATGGACCTGTCCTCGGGCTTGCGCCGGCGCTCGTGCTCCTGCTCGATCATGGTGTCGGTGATGCCCGGCGCGGCCGTGTGCGTCTTGCGGTACTCCTCCAGCGCGTTCTTGGCCTCCTTGCGGCGCAGCTCCTCGCGCGGGTAGACGAGGCCGCGCATGTTCATCACCGCCCAGGGGTCTTGCTGTTTCAGCGTCAGGCCCGGGACGAGGCCGGCGTGGACGACGACGAGGTTGCCGAGGGACTCGACAGAGCCCGCGTCCAGGATCACGGGGAGACTGGAGAGCCACTCGATCTGCTTCCTGGAGAGGGACTTTGCGGTCGCGCGCTCCGCCGAGTCGCCGTGCGGGAAGATGGGGAGCTCGAGGTCGTCGGCGTCGTCGGCGGGCGCGGAAGAGTCGGAGCCGGAGTCGGAGTCGTCCTCGGGGACGGGGTTGCCGTGGGCGTCTTCGTCGGCGACGTGGGTCTTCTTCATGCCGCGGTGGGCGAGTAGGACCCTGTCCTCGTGGTTGCCGCGGACGGCGGAGGCACCGAGGCGCATGGCGAGGTCGACGACGCCGCGCGAGTCCGGGCCCTTATTGATCATGTCGCCAGCGAGGACGAGGTGGTCGCCGCGGGAGGTGTCGAAGGAGAGGGACGAGAGGAGGGCATCGAGGGAGGAGCGCATGCCGTGGACGTCGCCGACGACGATGAGGCGGCGACCCGGGTTCGCGCGCGAGGGGACGTGGCGCTCGGGGAGGGTTGTGATATGGACCGAGAGGTCCGTGAAGCCAGGGCGGGCGGTCTCGCCGTAGGACATGGGCGCGTCGGCGGGCGATGGTTTCGGTTGTGACTTTGTGGTAGGGCGGCGGTGGAGGACGGGCAGGTCGAGGGAGGCGAGCCGGGCGGCGGCGAGAAAGAGAGTCGTTATGATGAAGAAGGTTGCTATTAGGACCAGGCCGCGCCTTGGGCGGGCTGGGGCTGGGAACGTCATCGTGACGGTGTTGTGTTCCAGGGCTCCGTATTCTTCTGTTGGTCGACTTCGGGATGCGAAGGTGAGATGAGGTTAATCCTCGCCGACGTCAACCGCGTAGGTCGGTTTGTGGAGGCGCGCCGAAGAAGCTTGGGGCGCTGTTGGCTTGTGTTGTAATGTGAAGCTTTCCGCGGGTAGGACCGAGCTAAGGGGGGTAAGCTTCGTTTCGAGAAAGTCGCGGGTGGCTTGTTCGAGGGATGGGACGGTCTAACGTTGACAAGATAGGGTGGGTAGTCGGGGAGGACTTTGACGTTTCGTCTCCCGACTTCGTGGTCTAGGTTTGAGTGAAGCGTGGGATGGGCCGATGCGGTTACGGGTGCATGTTTATGTATGCAGGTGCGAGTACGCGGATTCCCCTATCGGAGGCAGCTCCAGGGGGTATCGTGAGTGAAGCGATGGAGACGCGGTTCGACCATTCAGAAGTCGTCGTTTTGTCGTCGCCGTCGAAGCTCTTTTTCGTGGGTATCTCGTTTTGGGTTTCCTCTTCCCCGAAAGAACGATTGAAGGTAGGAAAGAGAAGGGAAGATGTGAGTGAAGAGGAACAAGAACTCCCCCCTCTTCTGGGCAAACGGGAAGCGAAGAGGAACCCTGAGCCGATGCCGAGCAGATTTCGCCAAGACGATTATTCGAAAAAAGAAGTCGCGCCTGGCTGACACCAGACCAGATGGGAATAGGGAATGGGATAATACGGAGGGGCGCAGGGCCAAGGGGATAGGTCCAGTACGGGTGGCCGTTTACAAACCGCCAAGGGGGTTGAAGACTGGATCACTGAATTTTGGTGGTGGAACTGGGAAAGTCGGCACGCGACGTGGCATGCGACCCCCTGCCACATCCCGCTGGGCAGCGTAGTGCAATGCGAATTCAGCCGTCAGCGGCGTAGCAACCCGGTGTCGCTTGTGAATGCGCTGAAGCCTAAGGGAAGGTGGTGTGGAGGATCTACGGATGGTGGGTGGGTTCACAGAGGATTGGTTTACTTCGATTGGACAGGGAAAGCCCGGGGGATGGGTTATGGCGGGGCGGAAGGCGGATGGGAAGGACACAGCTTTTTACTTTCTTTTCTGGTCGGGCGAAAGACTTGCTCCCTGCTCTGCTTTTGTCGATTTTGGCCCTCTTTCTGCCTTGTAGATGCCACGATAACTCAATCCGTTTTTGTGGAGGCTGCTGACGATCTGCGGCGCCGTCTCTCTCGCATTTCCAAACAATTGCAATACGACAAAACGGAGGACTTCCTAACAGCTGGAGACGGCTGTTATTTTTGTTTTGGTTTTGTTCCGCCATCCGTCCGCCTTTCCGCCGCATTGCCCCCCCTCCGCTACCTCTGTTCCCGTGTCACTCTACGAATACCCAAGACCTTGGGTGGTCCGCTGCCAAGTACGTCATTGTGGCACAGTGGAGGTTCCTTTGTAAAACACCCCTGTTTTCCGCATGTTTTGTGCCTCGTCGGTGTCCTCCGGTCTACGCCTTCTGGAGGCTGGGTTTGCTTTTCTTCTTGGGTCTGTCAAAGACCGCGGAGATATGCTACTAGCCCCGATGATGAATTTCACCTGCCTCGTTCAGCTGTCTCTGGATGGACATGTTAGTGCTGCACTGCTAGACAAACGTTGTGAGGATCACGGACCACCACCTAAAGCGTCAAACGACTGCTAGCTTCACGTCTTTCGCCCTGCTGTGAAGTACCTTGCGATAATCCAGCCCATCACATCACCTATAGAACGGCATTCCAGAGCACGGTACATGAAGATCTCAAATCCAGCATCAATCGTACTGCTAGCCGTCTTGTAGCAACAGCTGCTAGCGAAACCGATTTTACATAACCAAAGACATTCGTGCTTTATCACAGATTGTACAAGAACAAAATAATAATGACCCAGAATCCCAAAAAAAATTCCAAAAGATGGTGACCAGCATGGGGGTCGAACCCACAATCTCCTGATGTACTTATTCGTAGTCAGACGCCTTGCCATTGGGCCAACCGGCCAAGACAATTGAGAATGCCTGAGGCACCCGTCTTGCTTGCATCAACGTGGCGATGGGATAGTTATAAAGCCTTTTTTTCTTAACATGCTCATTCACCACATCGTCAAAGTCAATTGCACTCGTGGCTACCTAGGTTCAAAACACGACGAGCATCGTTATGCAGAACCAGAGCTTGATTTCAATAGAGAAACGAGAATCGGATGACAGGATTGGAGAGTTGAGATTGTCGATCCGACGACGACTTTCGAACTCAACTTAAAAGTTTTGAAATGCCAGATCCGGATACTTAGGATTCTGCACAAACTGGGCTGTTCCCTGGACTTGACGAACGTCTAATGAGGAATACTGGCGAACCAATAAGACAATCAGACATCACTGCCCGCGATATCCTCGCCTTTTTTTCTTTTCTTTTCTTTTTCCTTGAATCATAATCCATACCTATCAGTCCCTTCCAGCTTATGCGAATTGCACGTTTGAACGAGACCACCTTGCGGTCCAACTAGGGTCACCATGGTCTCTCACGAAACACTTGGAGGTTCGATTTTTGCCGAGGAGAATGGTCCTCGACCTTTTGGCCGATGCGAATTCCTTTGTGAACATTGTTGGTTTTCTGGTTAGACAACGGCCTCGACCAATTTCAAGCCTAGCCAGCATGAAACTTATTCACCATGGAAAAGCCTGAAGATGGCTCAAAAACTCGATTGCGTTCACACGACGCCAAGTATAAGACTTCGCCCGCATTCTCCTCTCTTCCGTTGGGTATTCAGAAGTCAAGGAGAACGACAAGGGAAAACAACGCCATCAGCAACAACTAACATGAAGACCCCAGTGATTGCAGTCATGGGCCCTCCGGACTCCGGCAAAACCGCCTTCATCCGGTCGCTAACCAACAGCAAGCCCATCATTCTCAACAGAGCCGGTCACCTCCGGCGCCGCGAACCCACGTACGCCGAATCTAGGCAGCGAATTTACGACAAGGCCTCCCAAACTGTCATGTACCCATGCACCATCCCCGAAAGCAGCACCAAGTTCATGCTGATTGACACTATTGGGCTTGAACTGGAACGCGATCCGGAAGCCGAAATCAAGCAGCTTATCCGAGCCGTCATCGAAATCAGCGGTCACGGACTCAGCGGCGTCCTGTACCTGCGGCGCATCATTGCCCCCGGCAGCCCCGACGGGGTCATCACCGATCTTAACAGAGTCTGCAGCGTGTTCCGTGACCATGACCTTCAGCAGGTTATCTTTGCGACTACTTTCTGGGACCTAATTCCCCAGAAGGCCGGAGACATTTTCGAGGCTGAGTTTCTCGGTGAGATCCTGGACCGCACCGGTTTTGCTACAAAGCAAGGCCTCCAAGTCGAGACGAGCCGGCTTTTGAAAACCATCGAGTCGAGCGTTGAGCTTGTGAAGATGTTCCGCCGGTGGCCCAATTCCGAGGAACCTGAAGATGTTTTGGAATGCGACGCTGTTGCCAAGTTCTTCCAGATGTCCGAGACGCACATATCTGTTCCCCGGGATCCGGATCTGTATGCGGGGCGGAGGCAGGTTGCTACGGTGTACAGAGAGGCCAACGCCGAAGGTATGCTCTTCCCGTGTCCCAAGCCCATAGGCACGTGTTGCACGGACAGGAACGGTCGTAAGGTCATCCAGACTTACGGCTAGGGTTAAATGCTGCTTCCTCTTTGGCGCATAAACTTGCGCCCTGAAACAATCATCTGTATAATTGGATTTTAAACATACGCTCAATACTTGCAAGATGGAGATGAAAAGGGATGTTTCCCCAATTTGGCCATTATTTGGGGTTATGGTAAGTACATATAATCTATGTTAGCTCCCAAGATCGAGCCTCTGCCATGTTAGGTAGTCATGTGCGATAACCAAGCAGGGTTCTTGAAGAGCAAACTCAAGTTGAAGAGAAAATTACAAAGTCCAAACGAAGCCACTTTTTTATACCCGAGTCCTGACTAGAAGCCAAATAGTCTGGTGAGACCGATATTCGGGCTTCGCCTGATAACATCTGTCCCTTTGCCGGATTGGTTGGGGGGGGGGGGGGGAGACATCACAACGAGTAAACGTGAAACCGCTGTAGAATGAGAACTCGAGAATTCTATAGAAGAAAAGAAATGGGAAACAGAAACTTTGAACTATCTCCTTTTATGTGGCTCGCCCAAAAATACAAAGGAAGATTTTCCATCAGACCGCTGTCTTAGATCTTGCAAAGCCGACCACCCTCAACAACTTCCCATCCTTCACTGCCAACGCAAAGCTCGCACCAAAAGACATCTTCTAGGTCAACTTCCTTTTTTATGCTGAGCAGTCTATCGTAGTTCTCGCCCCAGTAGGTCATTTGCCAATCTTTTTCGTACGCGGAGCCCTGAATCACAATAAGCAAGTCGGCCTTGAAACACGGCCTAGAGTATCTCACCTCGTTCACGTAAGAACCAGTATCTGGTGCCAACTGTCGCAATCCCTCGACCGCTTCGTCGAGAGTTTGAACGGCATTGTTCTTAGCTGTAGCGTTGAATGATGGGAATTGGGTAGACGCAACTTCGACTCATTAGTCTCGAGACAACATTTCTGGGTTTCCCATGGAAAAATTTACTCGCGTGAACATATGCTTTCCTCCACGCAGGCAGCACTGCGTTACTACCGCCCCTCGGGGCCGCCTCGTGGACTCCCTTCCCAGAGACCAAGAAAGTGGTCAAACGAGCCACCTTGTCAGTCACCGTCTTGATTGCCCCGGCCAGGGCATCCAAGTCGCCCGTGAGAGCCTGCTCATCAAGAAGCCGCGATGCGAGGATGTTGTTGCCTCCGACGTCTCTCGTATCGCTGTATTGGTCGAACCAAGCAAGCCAGGACTCATACTCTTCTGGTTGGCGAACAAAAGTTGCGTTTGGCCAGCGTTGAGAGATTGTTTCGTTGATGGGTTGCCAAATATTTTCCATGGCTTGCTGATCCGTGTTCTGCAGCAAGGAGACGCCCATGATGCCGGCAATTTGTGACGGCAGCCCTTCGATGGGAAAGGGGTTTGCCATAGCGGAGCTTTGAGCGGTGCAATACATCGACATGCCAGCTTGTTCTAGCGCAGGCCACTGGGATAGGAAGTACGCGAGGAGCTCGGGGAGATAGGCAGATCCGGGCTCGATTAGAATCGCCCATGAGCTGTGAGTGATCGAAGGCGAGGGATGGGTCGAGAAGGTGATGGATGTGATGACGCCGAAAGTCGAGCCACCGCCCTAGTCGGATCAGTACAAAGAGAGCAAGTTGTCGGCAAGTTACACCTACACCTCGCATAGCCCAGAACAGATCCGTGTTTTGCGCCTCGTTGACCGTCAGAATTTCGCCCTTTGGAGTGACCACTTCCATCTGCAGAACGTTGTCTGCGGCTAGGCCATATCGCGGCGACAGTAAGGAGTGGCCGCCTGCGGCAGTGTACCCTCCTACGCCAACCGTGGCACATCCACCACCGACAAAAGTCTGGCCATGCTCTGCCAGGGCTTTCTGTGCAGCGTACATCTCGGTGCCGCCACCAACGGTCACAGCATTCCCTTCGATCGTCGCATCACTGCCGACGGGTTGAAATTCCCCTTCGTGATACTGGACGTCCTGCATGTGGTACATCCAGATGGACAGAGAACCCGGTGCGAGGGAGCGACCGAGGTAGTCGTGGCCGGTGCTCTTGACGTTCAATCTCACGTTGTTCTCCCGGGCTGCACAGTCAACCCTGGGCCGTGACAACACTTAATATGAAAACATACCAAAGTCAACACCGAGCTTGACATGCTCGGGCGTAGTAGCGTTCACGACGAACGCAGGGTATCCGTCAGGGCGACACAGATGAGGCGGGTCAGGAAGGCAGGTGTCATTACTCCAGTTGTCGAACATGACGGAGACGGGGTCTGCCGCGTGGAACTCGTGCTTGGTCCATCCTTCTGCGATGGCGGCGCACTTGTCGACGTCGTAGACCGATTGTCCGGGATGACAGACAGCTCCTGGAGGAGCTGGTTGCAGCAGTCTTCCTCCAAGAGACTCATTGAGACGGGCCCATGATTCTGAAGGAGGCCAGTCGGTACTGCCTGGAAAGGACTTGCAGGAGACTGTTGACTGAGCATGAACCCATGGTGCAAATGCTAGGGATGTCAAGACGAGAGTGAGGGAAACCATATCGGATGAAGAGTGAAGAGCGAAGCTTACTTAGTTTAGTTCAAGAGGGCGAATACAGAGACGCAGCCGTCTCTTATATCAATTGCCCAGAGAACTGGTGGGCAACAGCCTCATCTTAGCTAATGGATCACCGAGTCGACAGGCAGTGCAACACGAAAAATGAAGTAGATGACCTACATCTCAGAAAGGAAGGAAATTATGTTGGTGCAGCCAGGCTCAGGTTGTTCTATTCGGCGTCTCTCTGCCGGGATTTCGGTCAAGACGCACGATATGTGGATCGGTCTGGGGTCGGTAACCCATACAAGCCTGTGTTGTTGCCTTACTCGTAAATGCTGTTGGTTACGTTGGAAAGGTTTACTGTGCCTCAGGAAAAGAAAGACGAGGCTTTTTCATTCAGCCGCTGACGGGTATGTCTCTCATTGGGCATGGAGGGAGTGAGGTAACGTGGGCGCCTCGGAGCCTGCTTTGAAGACACGAGCCGCCTCTGTACTGTAGGCATGTATCCTTGGGGTGGTTATGTACCCGATATCACACTGCCTACCAAAGGTATTCTTTGCTCTAGGCAGCGTGTGGGGGGCTCAAATTGCGACAATCTTGGACATCATAATCCGGCGATGTTTTGGTTGGAGGTTCCACTATTAATCCAATTCGACATTCTAATCTTGGCTCGCCTCTTGCCCCCTTGTACGCCTCATACAGATCTTCCGGGCCACGAGGATCCAAGGCTTGCCACTGATGAGATGGAATCCCACCGCCCATCGATTCACATCCTACCTTTGCTCCTCCTTCATCGGCCTGAATGTTCAATAGCATGCAGCGAACCATGGCCAGCCGATCTGAAATACGAGTATTCGAGATGAATGAGCGAGAAACAGAACATCCGGAGGCTGGTGACGGATGAGAGGCGTGGTTTAAGATGACCAGTCGTATTCCTCAAACAAGCGATGCAACTCGGACGAGATTGTATGCTACAGATGTCGGCCACAGCAGAATTTGAGAATTGGTAGGAACACTGCGATACGAAGCAAATCGTGCTGAAACGATTCGAAAGACGCATGTGCGTGGTTTGCGACAATCATGACGTCGAAGGACGGCCTACTTTGACTACCTAATTACCATTAGCTTACATAGGTTGCGGCGTCCCTTATTTCTTAGGCCTTCTTCGTGACATTCATAGCCTTGACCCAAGGCTTCCAGACGTCCTCGATCGTGGCAGGATCATTCCATCCGTTCCACTCGTAATTGGTCAGCCCCCAACTGTCAGGGACGCCCTGAGCACCAGACCGCACGCGGTAGCTGCCCGCCAAAGCCCACATCATCCAGCTGACACCATGCTTGACGGTGTACTCGCGCAGGCAGACCTGCAGGGTATCGTTCCGAAGCGTCTCGTCCTGGCCGTTGCCGAACTCGGAGAAGATAACCGGCGTCAACCGACTCGCCTTCGGGCAGTCGACACCAGTAGTGTTGCAAGCGGCAGGCTTGCCGATGCCCAGGGCGTTGAAACCGCTGCGGTAAAGACCAGCCTCGATGATGGGGCACGTGCCGGTGTCCATGTCCTCGCTCATCTTGTACAGGTGAAGCTCCCACACGAGCTTGTCCGCCCAGGCGTGGCTGTCGATTTCGAACACCTTGGGCTCGCGGCGGACGGCGTCGCGGATGGCAGTGCACTTGTAGCAGGGGGCGGTGAGGTAGTTGGCGCCGCTCGTCAGAGCCGAGAGGTCCTGGCCGTACTGCATGCCACCCCAGAGGATGAGCACGTCCGGGTTGGCCTCGTGGATGGAGTCGGCGCCGGCGGAGAAGTTGCCGACGAGGGTGTCCCAGTTGTAGTACAGGTCCGTCTTGTTCCAGGACTCGCGGACCTCGTTGCGGAGAGACATGGAGACGATGTTGGGGTGGCTCTTGGCCCAGTTCGCGACGTACGAGAGGCCGCGGCGCCAGTCGGTGGCGTTAGCGTAGACGTCGTCGAACCAGGCGTTGCCGTCGGTGTGCGAGCAGCACCACATGGCCTTGTGGACGTGCGCGTCCGGGGAGATGAAGATGCCGCGCGCGAGGGCGGCGTTGGCGATGTCGGACCAGATCTCGAAACGGGTGGTCTCGCGCGTCCAGGTCGGGTTGTTGCGGAGAATCGCGTTGGTGACCTTGGTGCCGTTGACGTAGCCGATGGCGTTGATCATGGAGACCTCGAGGGGAACGTCTTCGCCCTCGCGGCCGTAGATTTGGTCGACCATTTCGATGGCGTAGCCCCTGTCAAGACGTGTTAATGCGCGCGCATCCATGTTTGAAAGACTACGAGGAACTTACATGCGAATGTAGTTGAAGCCAACACTGGCGACATCGTCGAGAATCTTGCCGACTGAGGCCCATTCCAGGCCCTCGGGAACCATGGTCTCGCCGCTCATAGGCCAATTGACGCCCGCCCACCTCACGACCTCGCCGCGACTGTTTACAATGTCACGGCCGCGAGTGCTGAAGGGACCATACGGCCAGGCATCGCTGGAGCGGTTGGTCGCCTGCCTGATGGTCTTATGAGAGGCGAACCGGCCCATGACCGGGGTCTTGATGTACTGGGCGCATGCCGACGACGCGAGGGTCGCGGCAGCGAACGCGAACGCAGCTGTCACCTTCATCGTGGGAAACAAACTCGCGTCAACCACGTGCGGAAGCTGTAATGAAACAACGAGCGTTGCTTCGAAAACCACGAAGAGGACGGCGGCTGGGACCCCGACTTCCTTTTTTAAGAGCCTGCAATTCATCTCGTCCTCGGCAACATCGGCCATTGGCGAATCGTGCTGTTCGGCTCCGTTATCCCCCCCGCACATGCTTTGTCTTTCCATGTCAATTAGCAGCGTCATTTGAACAACCTCTCCCCTCCCCTTCTGGAGATGAGCCGTTGGGTCACGAGCTTGCTGTACCTTTAACACGCGCGATGTTAAATTTTGCCGAAGCTAGGTGGAGAGTTAGACTTCGACCAAGGTTTGGAGCCGGTTGGACATGCACCCCTGGTACGTGGAGAAGCATATTGGGGAATCTGATGACGGCATTGGGCCGCTTGAACGGGTGGGGAATCCGGGACCGGGCTACCCCGCATTGGATGATGCGGAGGCTGTGGGGACGGCTCATTCGGAGGAGTGAAAACGAGGTGGCGGGCCGCGGGACAATGAGGTAACGAAGCTGCCCTCCTGCTGGGCAACGTTCTATGCCTGATTGCTGGTTCGGGGTTGTTCGGAGTTGGAAACTGATCCGTTGGTCAGTTGGTATACGATGTTGTTCGATTTGGAGCGGTTTCGTCAGCCAAGTCGTGTCATCTCCATCTGGGACCATGTCGTGTTGTGGACGAATCAAATCCATGTACAAGTCGAGATGAGACTTTACTTAGGTGCTATATATGCTTTTACTAGTATTTTGTATGCATCTGCGTCGGTTTGCAGACAGTAGCTTGAGGATTCGTGGCGTATTGCATGCTATGTCCTAGGTACCTTCATTAAAACCCGTGAAGTGGGCATAGTAGAGCAAGAGTTCGAGCCAATCACACTACGAACAGGATAGTTGTCGGCTTCAAAGCTTAGCTATGTAGTATTGTCTATATGAAAGTAGCTTCATTATCATCTAGGCTGAATCCTCCGCAGAGGGTATACGCATTAGCAGCACGATGACATTAACAGGAAAAATATCGTAAGAGGATTCGTGTCTCGCTCTCACAAAAACAGGCTTAAGATCGGTTCGTAGATAGGGATGATTATCGTTTGGGTTGCTGGCGACTCGGCCTCTCAATGCTCCCCGAGCGCCCTTAAGAGTAGCTGAACTTCCATGAATTGAGTTCCACCCCCTCCCGAAACGATTGTCAGAGATCTTGAAGATATATTGTATACACGTAGAAAATATCACTCAAGATGTTTTGTTTCTTGCTTGGCTGCGGAAGATTTCACCTATCGACCCCATGGGCTGAACATGTGGCATGCACAAGGTTCCGGTTGAAATGCTGCGCTGCTTTGACAATTGAACTCATCGACCAAACCTTACATCGCAAGACACACGCGTATGGTAGGAGTCGAACTCAGAGACATATGTCGAGGAGAACCTGGTGCACATTTCCGTCGAGGCTGAGCGCACATTTGCCGTGGAATCTCTATGCGGTTGCGCGGCTGTCTAGTTGTCGAAGCTTCGAAGACACAGCGCCTCGCAGACTTGAAGGTGGAAAATCTCAACAGAATTTGAGGAAGCGGCGCAGATATTTCAAGCTTCTCAGTCAGGCTGCATTTACGCCTTGAGGTTGCCCTACTTTCGTGCCCACTGATGAAATCACTTTGACACACTCTTTTCCGGGTTCCTCTCATACCGGTTACACCACTTCCGCCACTCCTTTGCTCCCTTGTGCATGACAACCTTCAAATCGTTCTTGACGTCGTTCACCTCCCATGCTTCATCCTCCCAGTTTTGCTGTCCGCGTGTACGAGCAGGCGACCAGCCGATTGCCTCCAGGCAGTCACTGTCAGGTTGTCAGCAGCTGCCTACTTGAATGCGCATCCGGGCAACTCACATCTCAGTGGGCGCCGAGGTGTACCTAGGGAACAACCTTGAGTCGACGCGGTGGCACTCGGCCTGCAGGTAGCGAGAGAGCACGTCGATTCTGTGAGCAGGCTTGAAGCTGAGCTTGAGCTTATTCTCCTTTTCCATTTCCTTCTCGGACTTTTCAGGATTAATGGTCTCGGGGTGGTTGGATGATGACGCGATACGCTTGGTGACTGAACGTGCCGTCTTTGTGCCCTTGATGGTGAAGTACGCCCAAACAGCTGCTTAGCTATTAGCAATGATCTAAGTAAATGGGGTGGTGTGGGGTGTAACTGACCGTTGACTTCAAATAGACCACTGACTGCAATCAGGACCGTGTCAATCGCCAAAGAGACAGGCAGAAGACCGGTAGCGATAATTGCATCTCGTTGCGCCTTGGACTTGGTTCGCAGCATCGTGTTGACGAACTCTTCCCGCAAGGCCTCTGGCGTCATGTTCATGGACGGCGGGTAAACGAAGACGATCTCCTCAACACCGACCGTCTTCTTCGTCTCATGAGCCCCGTGCGCCGGATCGTCATCTTGCGTCTCGTCATGCTCCTCCTTCTCTCTGACTTCGTCGAGCGACTTGCCCCCTTTCTCATCGCGGGCCTTCTCTTCACTGAACTTCTCCTCGAACGGGTTCCCTTCCCAAGCCTTCTCTTCGTAACCCGCCTCCTTGGCTTTTTCATCTACCAGCCCGGCCTCCTTCGCCTTTTCGTCCGCAATCTTCGTGCCTCCGTCGCGGGCTTTGCTTTCCTCGGCCTTCTCGTCCACATCCACGCTGTCCTTACCCTTGACGTCGCCATCCTTGTCATCCTTCTTCTTTCCCTTGCCCTTGATCGAGAGTTTCCGAGCAAGGTTGGAAGTCGAAGACTGCGACGGCGGGGGCGTCACTCTGGCGAGGAAGTCTAGGTTGCTCGTAGTCGTGTACTGCATGGCCTTGTCGACTCCACGGGTGCATTTCGCCTTGAAACCAGCCCAGCTCGTTGTCTTCGCGTCGCTCTGCTTGGCTTGTCGCACCTCACTCTGCCACTTGCGCTGCACCTTATGCGTGACGCTCTCCTTAACGCCTTCTGGAGGCGCTTGGAGCGGTGGAGGCGGAGGCGTGTAAACCAGGAAGCGCGGAGGCGTGTTTTCTGCTGGCGCCCGAGCTCCCAGCCATGGCTTGGGGAAGGGCACCAGATATGCGATGAGCTTGTGAGGATCGCGGGAGTAGTGGATCGGGTTGTTGGGATCGTCGGCGCCAAAGTCTGGCCCCTGGCGCTTGGGTGGTGCCATGAACCCTTCCGTTGACGGTGTCCTCGTGAATGGTGACGGTTCTTGCTGCTGCTGTGCTTGAGCGAGCATTGCTGCCACAGCGTCTGGATGAGGTCGAGTTGGAAGGGGAGGGGCTGGGCCGCCGTTCTCTTCTTCCTGTTGTAAGCGCATGGCGAGAGCGCGATCTGCATCCTCGGGCGACATTGGTTGAGATTGATGGGGAGGGGTTTGGCTCCATCCGGAATGACTTTGAGAAGAACTTTGCGGCAGAGCCGGTCGCTGGCCCTCTTCTTCCTCCTGAAGAGCCAAGGCCATCGCGTAGTCGCGATCCTCCTGTTCCTGGATGGCTGGGTCGGAGGCATGCGCCTGAGCGTAGTAGTCGGCCACTTCTGGCTGTGAGGGTCTCGGACCTGGAAGTTGAGGGCGCTCTTCGGTCATTGCAATTGGAGCTTCGGGCGCCTTGCCCTTATCGTCTGAGGCGCGATGTCCATTGGTTTGGTCAAGTACAGGCCCTGAAATGTTGTTGTACTGGGCTACACCCTCTGGCGTCTTACCCTTGTTTTCTGATGCGGCTTGTCCGTTGGGCTGCGAGTATCCATGTGTAGCTTCATGGTGCGGTACTGCGGCCTCGGACACAGGGGAGACGTAATGATAACTGTCTTCTGCTGATTGATGCTGAGGATGAGACGACGACGCCATTTCATCGATGGCCGGCGTAGGATCGGCTGGCGGAGGTGACGGGCTTTTGGTGCTGGGAGGATCGTAAATGTCGTCGGAAGGGTTATCTGAGGGGCCGTAAATGTTATCATCCTCCTCCTCTTCCTCCGGAACCGCGTCCGCCGGTTGTTTTTGCCTATTGGGATCCTTATAGGACCACTGCGACCGCACACTATTGGAGCGATACGTCGTAGGTGTAGCAGGTATAATGTTCACCGCAGGGACTCCGCTGCCTGTTGGGACGATAGGTGACTCATTGTCTATGTCATCGTACCAACGGTTCTGAGCTTGCTGATCGTGTTCATGCTGTCCCTGTCCATGAGTGCGAGAGCTGCTCGAAGGAAAGAACAGCTCTTGCTCCGAGATGGAGCTCGGGGTATGGCGCTGCTGAGTTGTATCCATCTCGGCGCTGCAGAGGTCGCTGCAAGTTCAACAAGACACACCTCGCTGGAGATGTTTTCCTGCAGTGAGAACGAAGTGAGAGGCCGGTTGAGTACATAGTATGCAAGCATTGATGAAGCTTCCGGAAAACCTTAAATTCGTCCTTGGCCTCGCGTTTTGAGGCGATAAACCGCCTTGCGACACGCAACCCGGTGCGGCGGTGCGGCGTTGAGAGGGAAGATGACGTGGTGTCGCCGATTGATATCGTGGCGCAGTAGACAAACGGTTTGTGGCACTGGCCAGCGACCGGCGCAGCAAGCGCAGTTCCTGGTTACGGGATCTCCTTGATGGACAGGGGTTCCAAGATCCTGGCCATTGTGGCTAGAGCTCGGTTTCAAGTCCGAGGGGTTTTGGTGCCGTGGTGGTTGTCTGTTGGGCAGCGCATAGTGAGACATCCTGGAATAGCAACTTGGGTCTTTGGGCAGCCAATTCTCGCGATGATTATGACATGGCGTTTTTCCGTTCCGAACATCCCGTGAAGCTACGGTTCCCGGGTGACTGACTTGTGTCGTGCGTACAAGATGATGCGACTCATTTCGTGCCCCATCTGTATTGTTCATGAGACGGCTTTCACGGCGGGCATCCTCAGCTCCCTGGAGATTGAGTATATTTGGTGCAGGGCCCTCCCATTAGCAGCCAAAGCTTTAAGTACGACGCGATACCACGGCTGGCCTTCGGGAAAAGTCGGGAGCAGGACCGTTTGTGATAATGTGGCAACGTGGAGATGCTCTCCCCCGTTCCAGTGAAGAAACCGAATTGTCGGGCATCGCATCCCCACGGGGAGCCAAGCCGTGTTGAGACTCAACCAAGCCGGGCTAGTTCACTAGGGTAATCTTGAGTTGACGCTCACCAAATAGAAGGCTATACGAAGAAACCCAAGCATTCTGTCTGGCCACCCATAGAGGGTTACGTTGAAAGGCCCAAAGCGATATGTTCGATGTGTTGGCGATTGTGTTCGAAGTTGACGACCGGTAGGACGCTGCAGGCGGTGAGTGTTTGAGAAGTCTGCGAGTGAGATAAATTTAGCTGAGTAAGCCGGGGCCGGCCACTCCGGGTCCCACCTCGGGCCTCTCTCCACTAGGGGATCCAATTTCATCCCGTGAATAGCTTCAACCAGACCGCGTACCTGTCTTGCAAGTGGTCAGTGCATTGTCTCAAGAACACGCAGCCCCGGTTTCTACGCTACTTCACACCAGACTTGGCTTCATCACCGCCGCGGCCTCTAACAAAATTGTGCTTGATGGAGGACAGTCTCTTCCACCATCAAACCGGTTCTTTACACAACCTGGAATCAGGTTGGCAGGGCAAGATGGACCCTCCCCATGCGTGAGGTTCCGACTCTGCGGGCTTTTCAATACGACGTCACAAGCCAGCCAGTCCCTCTCAAAATAACTTACTTTCATCTGAGATGGCCCCCAACTCGCATGGCTGCGTTTCCACTCGCTCTCTGAGGCATGTTTCAAAATCATCCCGCGCCGCTATTCGTCCATCTCCCGCCCCAACAAACCCGCGCACGCCTCTCTGGGCACTCCCCGTCATCGATATCCTGATTCGTCCATCGTGTTTTGGTCCGAGACGCAAGTGCCTATCTTGTGTGTTTGTTCGCATTGCCACCAAGACTCACGATCTAAGGCTGATGGGTCCTCTCTCGTCCCACTTGGCGTCGGGAGCGTAGCGCCCCGAAGTCAAGCTCGTCGCTTGTCCTGTCAACCCCGACGAGAAAAGTGACGGGGCCCGGACGGTCCACCACTGTCCAGATCTGGGTTGCAGCAGGAGATTTCATCAAACAAGCACTCGAGCGGTTCCACGGTTGCCCATGTCTTGCCGTTCCCACCGGGGCTTATTTTGGCAGTTGAGCTGCAGGAGCACATCCGTCTGAGCTTGGCGTTGCAAGTGTCAAGGCATGCCTCCACCCGGACCCTCGGACACGCGGGACGTTGTCAATATAAGTAGATCTGACGGCTCGCGCTCCCGTAGAATCAGCACGGCGACCCTCGAAACTCTGTTTCCCGAGTGTTTGTCCGCAACTCTCTTTTCTTCTCCTGGCGGGCTGGTACCCGTCCTCGCCCGCCAACCGCAATGCAGATGAAGGGATTTCTTCCTCTGGCCTTCGCTGCTTTGGCGGCGGCGGCTGAGCCGCTGACCGCCGTGCTCAAGGCCCAAAATTCCACTCTGAGTACTTTCAATGGTGAGTCTCACGTATACGTATCGGAGGGTTGTCCCAAAAATACTTACATGACGTCTAGCTATGCTCGCGATGGTCCCAGCCATCAGAGAGTCCTTAGCCAGCTCCAAGGACTTCACGATCCTCGCCCCCTCGAACGATGCCTTCGCCAAAGCCATGCAACTGGACCCCACGTTCGCTCAGAAGGCCACCAACGTCACCTTCGTCACCGATCTCCTGATGTACCACGTCGTCACCGGCAAGACCACCTCCAGCGCCTTCTCCTCGAAGCCCAAGTTCGCCGCCACCATGTTCGAGACGCCGTTCGTCAACGTCACGGGCACGCAAAAGGTCGAACTCGCCAAGATGGCCGGCAAGGCCGTCGTCTTCAGCGGATACAAGCAGATGAGCATCGTCTCGACGCCCGACATTTCCTTCACGGGAGGCGTGTTGCATGTCCTCGACTCGATTTTGACGTTCCCCGGGACCCCCGCCGAGACGGCCCTGAACGCGGGTCTCACGAGTATGGCGGGTGCTTTGACGAAGGCCGGGCTCGTCGATGGCGTCGACTCTCTGAGGGCTGCTACCGTCTTTGCGCCGACGAACGCAGCCTTCAAGGCCATCGGACTCACAGTTGCGCAAATGCAGCCGCAGGACCTCGTCAAGATTCTCCAGTACCATGTCATCATGAACCAGGTCCGCTACAGCACCAGTGTAACGAAAAAGATGGGATTCACAAGCTTGATGGGGGAGAAGGTCACGCTTCGGAGGGAAAAGGGCTCAGTCTACGCCAACTCTGCCAAGGTTACGATTTCCGACGTCATTACCAGTGACGGCGTCATGCACGTAATTGACAAGTAAGTTTCCTGTGAACGACGTCAAGGAGACTAGGCTAATACCTCTCTCAGTGTCCTCAACCCAGCCTCACCGAAGTTGGCCCCAAAGCTATCATCCGCGTCCTCAGCCCCGGCCTTTAACGGAGCCGTCGCGGCGGCCAACGCTCCTTTCGCCGAACTCGTCCGACCGACTGCCAACTATGTGTTCGCCGTTGCCTCGAGCGCCAGGACCGTCAAGATCAGCCTGGGCCCCGCCATGCTTGGTTTCCTTGGATGCTTGGCGGTGGTTCTGCCGTGAGCGGGCGGCTTAGTGTCACACACATCTTATTCCATCCATTTGCCAGCGTCAAGCGAGCATCATAATACCAGAGACTATTCCTCAGATAATACTTCATAATTCGAGCCGAACGATCAAAAGCTGAACCAAAGAGCCTGGTTACTGCGAGGCTTGTGATGTAAACTGCAGTGTCTTAAAAATACTGCATCGCGCTGGCGTCCTGCGTCGGTTGGCCAATCCCAGAAGGACGAGTCCTTAATCTCTGAGGAAGTCGTTCCCCGTGACAGCCTGCTGCGTCCCCTTACCATGCCAAGAATACTCAGTACAGCCTTGTTATCGCGGGATAATGGTGACCGACTAATCATTTTCTATTCATCCCCTAGAGTGACTTATCACCCGAAACACGTGCCGTGACGTGATAATTAAAGAACCGCAGGAACCACTTGATTCTAGCCTACCTAGTTCAGAATTCAACATGAGACTTCTCGACACGAAGACCATGGCCATGAAAAATTCACAGGCCGCGACGTACCGCCGTACGCGATCCTATCTCGTACTTGGGAGGAAGGGGAATCTACCTTCCGAGACCGGTCAGAAGCTTCCAGAGAGGACAAGAAGGGCTCCCGAAAGATTTGGATGACGTGTCATGGCGTGCACAGTCGGCCTCGACTACGGCCTGGGTCGACACCTGCTGTACTGACAAGTCAAAACAGCGCCGAGCTGTCTGAAGCGATCAATGCCATGTACAGATGGTCATCAAATTGCGCAAGTATGTTACATCTACTTGTCAGACCTCTCGTTACGCGTTGATTACCTGCAGCTCGTGGGCAGCTGTCGCTGGTTCACGCGATGCTGGACCTTGCAAGAAGCTTACAGCGCCGAAGACGGTTCGATTCTGTGACGCCGCCTGAAAATGGATTGGTGGAAAGGAATTCGGATTTCACACCCTTCCTCTCGAAAATCACGTCTGTAAGACCTGAGGTTCTCATCGGCAGCATTTTGCCCCCAGGAACTCTATGTTGCGGGGAAGATGTACTGGGGTGCCACTCGTCAGACGAGTCGTGCGCCTTCATGACGGACCGCGGATCTGGCTGCGGATCACTCCTCATCGGCCTCAACATCCCGACTCCTGCTGGGTCTGTTGTGGTCGAGTTCACGTCCGTTTTTATCAGCGACCGGTTTGAACCTACCGTGGCCTTCACTGTGGTTGACTAAAGCCAGCACCCAGGTGGCATTGGACATCATCAATCTTCATCTACACACTGGAGACATAGATCGACTGGAAATGGTACAGGCGTTGAGAAGGTGGAAGCTCCCCAGACAAGATGGTGCGGGAGCCTCTGTGCAGCAATTGGACGGTGGGTAAGTGCTGTGCTCGTCCTCCGAGACCCTGCATAGACATGGACTTCTCGGAGAAGTTATGAGATTATCTCTCAGTCGCACGACGTGGATCCTCTCTTGCAGATAGAGAAAACCGACTGGCTACCCCTTGCCAAGTAGTTCAATTCGAAGTTCTCATCTCCTGCTGCCGGATCGAGAAGCCTTGAAGTCGCAGCCTTCATTTTCCAACAGGAGCACCGACCCAGCTTTGGGCGATTTCACGGAGGGAAGATGGAATGGTACCATCTCGATGCTGTGACACTGCTTCTCAGAAACCAAAACCCCCTTGAGGCGTTGTCATTCTCGCCGACAGGGAGCAGGCCAGGATGCTCGTGGGCGGCGATGTCTCAAGGAACCTCATGCTCAGGTGCAACGATACTTTCGAAACAGGAAAATAAGGCCGCTTCCCAAGTACCTGTCCAGAAATGTCCCATTGTCACAGATGGAGAGGTTTGGAAATCCCAGAGAAGAGAGGCGGGAAATTGGTATGACAGGAAAGAGAAGAGAGCCCATCTAAACAGAAGGCGGGTACTGACGTATCCTGATGCCCATGTTCAAACATCCAGTGATGGCCATTGGCCAGCTGAACAAGTGCATAGCGGAACGCAACGCCATCATGCTCTGAACCTGTGTAATTACTCTTTCGACTCGTACCCGGTATATACAAACATACACAAACCACGTTCCTCAAACGTCACGAACCCGCTCTAGGCCCCCATCAAGCAAAAAAATAAGTTGAACGTTGCCATGAACCCATTCGTTCAGAACGAGGCACCGAAAAAACGAGGAAGAACGCGTTGAGCAAGAAAAAAAAAAATAAGGTAGAACCATCGAACAGCTAAAAAAGGAAAAGGAAAATAATGCTTTTTGAACCGGTTTGACTCCGAATAAGTTTGTGTTGTGTAGTTATATGCGTGTGTGTGCGTGTGTATGCGTCCGCGCCGAGCCTTGTGTGTAAATCTAAAATCGTTCCCGTCTCTTGAAAGCTTTGGTCGCCGTGCTACGTTTACATGGTGGGGATACCCTCGTATTCCGCGTAACCGAGAGCGAGGTTCATGTTTTCTGACGTCGTGTTAGCTGAAGCTGGACATGTGATGTTCTCGGAAAGGAGAGACATACGCAGACATTGGGTGGCGGCACCCTTAAGCAGGTTGTCGATGGTGGAACAGACGACGACACGCTTGCCGCTGCTGTGGACCGCGAAGCCGCCGATCTCGACGCCGTGTTTGTTCATAATGTTCTTCACTAAGGGGGGCTCGCCGACGACCTTAACGAGCTTCTCGCCGGCGTATCTGTCCTGGTAGATCTGGCGGATGTCACGCGAGGTGAAGGTCTTGTTGAGGGGGATGTGTATGGTGGCCTGGATGCCGCGGAACCAAGAGGCGACGTGGGGGGAGAAGGCGACCTCGGCGCCGAGCTTGGCGCTGATCTCGCGCTCGTGGATGTGGTCCGTCAAGCTGTAGGGCATCAGGTTGTCCTTGAGCAGGTTGACGTCGTTCTTGGGCGAGGGCTTGGTGCCGGCGCCGGAGTAGCCGGAGACGCCGAAGACGGAGGGGACTCCGCCGAGATGCTCCACAAGCGGGGCAATTCCGAGCTGGGCGGCGGTGGCGTAGCAACCGGGGTTGGAGATCTTGTCGGCCTTGTAGATCTCGGCGCGCTTCGTGAGCTCGGGGAGACCGTAGGTCCAGGTGTTATCGAAGCGGTAGTCCGCGGAGAGATCGACTATGACGCTGCGGTGGTCGGCGCCGGCCTTGCGGGCCTCGGTGATGGCCTCAATGTAAGGCTTGCAGACGCCATTGGGCAGAGCCATGACCCAGCAGTCGATGGCACCCTTCTTCTCGAGCTCGGTGACCTGATCAGGGCTCAGGTTCTCGTAGGTGATTTCCCTCTTGGTGTAGCCCTCGAGCTTCTTTCCGGCAAGCTCACGGGACGAGACGTGTCTCAGGTCCATGTTGGGGTGAGCGTTGATAAGGTCGATCAGAGCTTGACCGGTGTAGCCACGCGCACCAATGAGGGCGACGCGAGACGGAACATTATTGGAGGCGTTCTTCTTACCCAGAGGAGGATTGGGGTTTGTGGTGGTGGCGTAGCCGCGCTTGCCGTTGAGGCGGGAAGCGGCCGGGGCCCACGTCGGCCGACGGGCCATCGTGGAGAAAGCACGAGCCTGGGCGGGTTGGGTGGACTGGTTCAGGTTCTGGGTGGAAACCTGAGCCGCGCGGCGCAGACGGGCCTCGAGGTTGGAGTCGCCGAGCATGGCTCTACCGTGGGCGTTGAACTCGTCGGTCAGGACGCCGAGCTCTTGGAGGTTGTCGATACCATACCAGAAGAGCTGGCTGCCCTTGTTGGCGAAGCTGCCGTCGGCCTTGTCGAAGAACCAGGTGAGGTTCTCGTCCTCCTCGCTGACGGTCCAGACAAGCTTGGGGTGGTCCTTCTTGATGGCGTGGAAGACGTTCTCGGTGACGTTGCTGAGCCAACCCTCCTTGGTGACGGTCAGCGTGGCGAGGGTGGGGTGAGAGCGCTCTGCGTTGGGGGGCAGGACGATGGCGACGCAGTTGAGGGGCTCGTCGTAGTAAGCCTTGAAGGGTGTGCTCTTGAGGAACTCGAGGTAGCGGTCGACGGTGGCTTCAGCATCCATCCCCTCCCTGTCACGGATGAGGGTCTGCTTCAGCTTGGCGAGGTCGGAGAAGGAGGAGATGCTGTCGGCAAACTCGATCTTGTCGCCGCGACGAATCAGTGTACCGGCGCCGGAATCGGTGAACAGTTCCTTCTGCAGGTCACTAGGGTGGATGATGGCAACGCTCGAGGTTCTCGGCAGGGTCTCTAGAAGCTCCTTGATCTCCTTGATCTTCAGGCGCGTTCCGTAGCGGCACCAGGACTGGGACATGAGGTGGTTGTACTCCTCGTCGAGGTTAATGTGGGAGATCTTGTCGCCAGTCTCGCCGTTGAAGAGACCGCCCTTCTCGGAGAGGTAGACGATCTTGAGGGGCTCGAGGGCGCGGGCAAGCTCTGCAGCAGCGACATCGGCGTTGACGTTGAGGATCTGGCCCTCGGTAGTCTCAGCCATGGAGGTAAGGATGGGGACGTAGCCTTGGGAGATGGCGAGCTCGATAGGGGCTTTGTCGACGCTGGTGACCTTGCCCACGAGGTTCCACTTCTCCTTGTCGAGGTAGTCGGCAGTGAGGACGGTGGTCAGAGGACGGGTGCGGACACCGAGACCTTCGAGCTTCTCGACCAACTTCATGTTCTCCTGGAGGAACAGCTTGCGGGCGACGGTCAGGGTCTTGGGGTCCGTAACGCGAATGCCCTCCTCGAACTCAGGCTCAACGCCGGCCTCCTGGAGGAGACGGTTGAGCTGAGGACCGGCACCGTGGACGATGACCGGGTACAAGCCGACCTCGTAGAGAAAGGCGATGTTCTCGCACAGATCATCGAGGTAGTCGGTGAGGATGGCGCCACCGACCTTGATAACGGCGAACTTCTGAGAGGAGACCGAGGTGAAGTAGGAGAGGTATTGTTGACCCTCACGGCGGCTGCCGATCTGGCTCAAGGTCCTGATGATGATGGCTCGGGTGCGGTCGCGGTTGGCCTGCTCGGATTGGGGGCCGGTGGAGGAAATGGCGCGGATGGCATTGAGGCGCCGGAAGGGGTTGGCGCGGGCACCGGCGACGGCTTGACGCTGGCGAACGGCGCGGGGAATGGCTCGGCGGGCACCGGCCCTAATGACGGCAGAGGTTGTGGAGAGCATCGCGGCCACTTGAACTGAGGAGCAACGGGTCAGCCGATTTTGCGGTTACGGCAGTGGAGGGGGAGGTGGTGGTGGTGGTGGTGGTGTTGGTGGTCTGGCAGAGGGGTATTTGCGCGGAGCCGATGTCGCGCAAAATGATTCATTGGCGTGATAATTCTAGAAGTAAGAAGGGCAGGACAAGACAAATTTACACACCTCTTCCTAACTAGAACGCTTCAAACCTCGGTAGATTGGGTTCGATCGGGTATGATTCACACAAACACCGCAGCAGACCCGGGCAGCAAGCTCCCACTCTCTCGTCTGTCTGTCTGTCTCCGTGTCGCTTGTCTCTGTCGCTTCTTGCTCTTTGGCTGCCAGCAGATGCAACTAGCTGGTCAATTGGTGAGGCCGACGAGGGAACAATAGACTCAATTGACTGGCCCGTGCCAGAAAAGACGAGTGGCGGACTGGGGAGAGCAAGGAAAGAGGGACTATGTTCGGGGGAGCAGGAGGAAAGGAGGGTAAAAATCGAGCGTGGCAGCGAGGCTTTTTACTTTTTGAGGCCTGCGAGACTGTGACTGGGCGTGGGCATGGTGGGCATGGGCACCGGCCTGCTCTGCTGCTCTGCGTATGATGCAGTGGAGGTGTGACTGTGGAGAATTGACCGAAACCGCTCACAGGCCCGCGCCCGCGCACGCGCCCTTCTGGCTGAGGTGGAGTCTGCCCGCTGCCCACACTGAACTGAAGAGCTGCAGTGCAGCAGCAAGCTGTCGCCGCTGTGTGGTGACTCTGCGAGTAGGCTGTAGTATTGTGGCACCGTGGGCCAATGGCAGTGGGTTCTCGGTTATTGATCGGATCTGATAAGGAATGTCCCGGTACGTACCCATCACCAGATGCTGTGGCTCGGGAACGTTGAAGACACTAAAAAGGGCGTCTTGCGGCAGTTGCCCTGGCAAAAGTTACTTGAAGAAATTTCATCTTGCCCAGTGGGAAGGAGGCAAGAGGCCAGAAGCACGCAAGATCGAGCCGAGACAGGCCAGAGGTGACCTCCTTGTCTCGATCTAGGAACGACAAGACTGAGAGACCTGTACATACGTATATACTACTTACTTCTGCCTGAGATCTTCTTTGCGAGTCCGTTTGGGTTCCAGAGAGTCGGGCTGCATACCTACCTAGGTAGCTGAGAAGGCCGACCAACTAGAGTACCTCAGCAACGAGTCTCAACTAACAGAACAAAACCAATAACACACAACCAACGCCCTTGCCAGTGCCCGTTCACTCTGACTGACAGGAACCGGCGGGCACGAATAGTGGACTGCAACTCTAAACGTTTCCTCGGATCCGTACCTTAGCCAGGTCGTGTTCCAACGCCGACAAAATCCCCGGAACGGCGCAGAGATCACCGAGCTTGAGATGAACCAAACACCAACCAAAGACGCCGCCGGCCTGTTAAACTCGCGTCTACACCGCTTGCAATCGTGGATCCCGCCGGGCCCGCCAGGGTCGACTTGCCTTTCGTGTGATTCCGTCTGCCACACTTCATCGGGACATCAGCCGACCATTTAATTCGCCTTAGATCCCTTGGGGATGAATCGTGAGCACGTTTTCTCAGCTGCATGTCTAGTTTGACTTCATCTCGGCCTTCGAGAAGCGATGGGAAATTATGCGCCATGTTGGATATCAACCTTGAATCGTATATTCGGACACCGAATGTCCCGCGTCCCCCAACATCAACGCCGCAGACATCTCATTCTTAATACTCAAGAGACACAACCGTGTTCTTCAGTCACAACCCACAGAGCCACCCACACAGAAGGCTACACATCTTCTTCCACTCACCCGCTCACGCCATGTTCGAACTTTTGTTTGTGCAGCGGAATCAAGGCCAGTTAGAATTCAATTACGCAAACGCCTGCCATCCCTCATACATACATGCGGTCCATCCGCAGCCGAATTGACGTGGCCGACCTTGTTGGAGCGGGTCCCGTAGCCGGCCGAAATCCCTTCGGATGCCGGGCCATCAACGCAGATTGGAGTCCGTCTCGAACAACATCCGCCCTTCCCCAAGTCATTATCCCATAGAGACGGCCCCGTGTGCCGCCTCTTCCCATGTTCTCCCATGGTTGTTCGAGGCCTGCGAGATATCTCTGACGTTTCATTCCATATCATCAGGACGGACCTGAACCATGAACCCAGGGGGTCTGTGATGCAAAAATGGTGGTATTTAGTTACTTGCGGGTAGCAACAACTGGGCGCGTAGGTTAGCGGGTTGCAACGACTACATGGCAAATCAAGATTAGAACCGGACGGGACAAAGAGACGCGATCCAAAAGAACGGCGCACTGGGATGGGAGAACATACCCGCTGGAATGACGATGATGAGGATAAGGATAATGATACCAGCAATCAAGCACATGCGCATCTTGACGTCCTTCCACCACATCTGCTTGCGGACACGGTTGGCACCCCGACGGAAGCCCTGAGCTGAGACAGCCAGGTTATCAGTCTTATCTTGGAGAGCATCAAGACGCTCGCCTCTTTGAGAGACCTTGTTGATGTTCTCGCGCATAACGCCGACGGTGTCGTCGATTTGCTATCAATAGTAACGTCAGCGATGGATTCTGATGACACGGTTACAAGCGCATAATAAGCGGAAAGGATTTGCCCCGGAATGCGAAGCCGGCGAGAAGAAACGCGTGCAATGGTCACTGGCGGACGACGAACGGCGGACAGTCGGAGGTGTCGCCACATGCCGTAGAATATTCTGTTGATGCGTTTCTGTCGACGCAATCCGTCTTTGCTGTTGTGGTCCCTGACACAAGGCTGAAGCTCAGGATATCCACATCGCCAGACAGGAATCATTTTTCATCGCAACACAGAGCATGATGACCAAATGTAACGAGCATCGATCGTCCACGTTAAACTTCGTTGTCGACGATGTTGAAACGTCATGCTGGTGACTTTTTAGGTCGTGGCCCAATCAGGGGCTGTCGGCGACATGTTGGATCTGGCGGGTAGCTCGGTCGGCCGTCGTCATCAGGCGTCGGGCAATCCGGGGCAATCGATCGTGAAAAAAAGCGACCCTTCGAAAGAAATGTATCGCAACTTACAGCTTGCAAGGCCTGCGTCCTCGCGTTGCCGCCAGCTCCTTGCTGTTGCGCGCCATGGTTGGCGCCTGCGGCCTGGCCGCTGGGGATGTAAGGGTCGTAGGGAGCGTCTTCGGGCATTGTCGCTGTGGTGACGGGCGAGATCTGGAAATGGACGAAGCTGTGTCGACGCGGCGAGCGGGTCGATTAAGAAGTGTTTCGGACGGGCGAGATTGAAGTTTAGAATTCGATGATGCACGGGAGTTTACTGCTCGGGGCAGATGAGGATCGGTAGCAGTATTCGTTGGTAGGCGGTCGGAAGTGATGTGTGGTTGGAGAAAAGAGGAGAAAGGTAGAGTGGTTGGAGGGCGATGAGGTGGTTAAGTTCATGTGATGAGACGTCTTGGAAAAGAGGCGAGAGCCCAGCCGAAACAAGGTGTCCGTCTGAGGATTTGGGGGGGATGCACAGCGCTTGCCTCCTGGGGGACCGAAGGAGGGAAGCTGCTGGCAACCTGGAAGCCAGCTGGACCACTAATTTTAGTTGAGCCGGGAACGCCCAGCCACTGGAAGAACCTGGCGCACGCAAAGGGTGACTGTGATGGTCGTCATTCCTTTTTTTTTGGTGCTCGATTTTCTTTCCCTTTCCCTCTGTCATCCGTTACTTGGTAGAGCTACGTCCTTTTCTCCATAGCTGTCGCTGTCCCTAGTACCGAGTCTCCTCTTTCTCCCTTTCCCCTGCTGTTTACGCCAACATCCAACCTATCTCATGCGGTTCTTCATCGAATGTTCTCCTGGAGAAGCAATGCAGTCCCGGTCTCGGGGCACGGGGCGAAACAGAAAACACAGCGCGGCAGCTTCAGCACGGTCACTGTCTCCAACACACTGAAATGGACGGGGGATGGCGCCGGGGCAGTCACTCGAGGACCAATCATTTACGGTTTTTCGAGTAAACCAGAGACAGGCAGTGCTATACGTGCCCTCTGTAGTGCCTGGGGAGCCCGGGAAAAAGTGGAAAACACCAAGTCCTGAACGCAGTGGCTCGTCGTCTTTAACTCAAAAGTCTGCTAGACTTTCCATGAACATGACAAAGGCGCCCCATAGGTTGTTCCCTGGATTAGAGGATCTGGAAGTGTCTCCGGGCAAGCACAGCCATTTCCTCGTCATCTCTGCAACACAGTCCGGTGGCCGACGCTCTCAATTACTGGTCACGCTGCCTCATGCCAGGGACCATTCCCATAGTTACCTTGACTTCCCTGCTTCCGGGACTAAGGATACGAACAATACTGGATGATCGGACCCTGCTGCTCTTCCAGTGCTGGCTGCCCATTGCTCAGCACTCAGCACTGTTCCATCGCCTTCCTCACCTGCTGCTTCCGACCCGGCCGATTATCCCCATTTTGCCTCAGTCGTGCGCCTGGTTGCGTGTTACTCCGGGCTGAGAGAGCTGGACAATCCGACTTTAAAGCTGTGCAGGAAGGCATTTTACCCAGCCAGTGCCGTGAATTCGCGGCTTCTGATGTAATCGTCGGGGCGGTGCTGCAAAGGCGCCATTGCTGGATTGCATTGGGCTCCGGCGGAGTTGAGTTGGCCCGGAGACGTGGCTTTTTCCCGGGATCATGAGAGGCGACATGCACGTGAAAGCCAACACGTGATATGCACTGCGCTGAGTCAGACCACTGAGACATCTCCGAAGATTACCCATCTGCTCGTGGCTGACCGCATTTCTCAATGTGGCGCATGCTGTGGCTCGGGCACCTTCCACTCCGGGCGGGTTGCTCTGGTCAATAGTCATCAATCGGCAAATATTCACGCCTTTTGACGGCGAGAATGGGTGCAGCTCACATGTCACCTGATCGACGGCAGTCTTCTCGGTAATACACTGAACTGTGGTTTTCAGCCATGCATTTCGTCGTGCTCGAAAGACCCGTTTGAAGCCGATGAGCGACCATGTACGGGTTGTCCGAAGCGGCCAACGTCTTCGAACTGAACGTCGACTCATATCAGGCTCCGTTGGCCTGAGGTGCTTTCGCTGCTTCTGAACCAGTCTTTCGCAGTACGCAGTTTGCTTCAAGAGCGGCAACGGATGACCGATACATCTACCGGAGAACCTCGAACTTCACAATTACGCGTGCCATTGCCTGTAATCAGTCCAATTATCACGTTATTCCCGCATGCCATACTCGCTCTTCGCTATAAGAGGAGGGCGAACCGCAAGCGTTATGAAATGCTCCACGCCCTCCATTCGCCCCGAACTGTTGCAACTCGGTTTCATCGGCTTGCAGGTCAAACCCCGTTGGACGATGAATTGCCCAACTACAACCGTTTGCGGAAGCCGACAAGGTCGATCAGGGCAATCATGACTCTAATGTCAAGTCACATCGAGGAATGAAACCACCAGAGAGGGATTTGCGCCTCCCGTCGACAGCAATGTCGGAAGATGAAGTCCAATGCCAGAACACCCCGGGCGATGATAAAGCGGCCCCGTTTCCAAAAGACCTGCTGGAACGCTGTTGCTTTGATGCCTAGGCCGACCGAGCTGCATTTCTTAAAAAAAATGCTTATTTGAGATCAGCATGCGGCCCTCAACGCGTTCGCCATGTAAAGCCTTATTCAGGGGCATCCCTCATGACATTGACAGACCTCTTCGGAGGTGGTCGGGGCCAGCCCGGTGGAATGGAAAAGACAGCGGCGCTGGGTTGATCGTGCGAAGGCATCAGCTCATCCGCCTGCGCTAAGGCTAAGCTTTACGAGCTGGGAGCGGCTGGGGAAAAATGGACTTGTTGATGCCGATGCACCGGCAATCGGCCGAGTAGCGTGTTCCGATACTCCCTCAGAGCACGAACAACTTGATTCTTGATTGCATGGAGTATCACAACGGCGAAGCTGTCGAACACACGTCCATCCGTCTTCGGCCGAAGATCTTGGCTACAAGCGATGATGCTGTCCATGCTCGCTACCGACTATCGCTGTCGTCTCTTGGCGATATTGCACATGCCGCAACAGAACAGCGGTGGTCGGGGCAATTGTTGGTTGTCGGGCTTGGCTGTGGTGCCCTTCTCGCTTGGTCACTTTCCTCGAGTCCGGGATTGACGGCACTCTGGCCTTGTCGCTGGCTGCCAGGCCGCCCCCCCGCACTCGCTGATCACCGACGTCAACCAGCCCGTTTTTTTTTTCTCAAGTTGGATTCCAGGCGGCTTTCCACCGCTACGACCGCGTTGAACGAGGCCGCAGCGTAGAGCTGAGGGTGCCAATTCAGCGTTTGGGCAGCCCCATGAGCCACAAGTCAAATCCGCTTCGGCCCATGCATCGCCGCCTGTTCAGAGTCTAAAGTCTAAAAGCCAAGCTTAGACACAATAACCCATAGTCTCGATTGATTAGAGATGAACCCCTGGCCTGTCCAACGCCGGCAAACTGGCGGGAAGTACAGACGAGGAATTCAGTGTTTCCTGCAGCAAACCTGCGGGCAAAGAGGCACAAGAACAGCAGCGGGACCCGAGAACGTCACCATATCCCTCGAGTTATACTACGCAGACGGGGGAATGCCAGCGACAAATCAACAGGGGACAACACCAAGCTCATGGGATGACAAGGATTACAACTGCAGCCGGCTGCCCTGTGGATTGAGGACAGGATGAAATGATGCACCACCATATGCACGCTGAACAAGCTTAGCTGCCAATGCCTACGCTAGAAGCAGAAACGAGAAGCAAGGAAGAAGGCCAAAGCCCAGGGCGGACCAGACGGCAGACGGAAATGATGCAAAGAAAGATGGGATCATAACACAACACGCGCACGCAGCTGGCTTGGAGTAAGACACTGTCACAGCTGGCTGTGGCCAGTCTTGCTTTGCAACTGGTTGCGTGCTTCTCCTGGTTGATTTGCCCAGTCTTACCAGCCCCGAAAGGTACTCGTTTCCCATGCCTATGTTTCTGTCTAGCTGTGTCTCTGGCCTATTTGTTTTCCCCCGTTTCAGTCGGCCACAAACGAAGGCAAATCTCGCCTTCATATAGCATCCATCCGTACGATTCCTCACTCGTATCTATCTTGAGAGCTATCAGTGGACGTCCGCCGCTCGCCTCCCTTCCCATGGTCGTTTGACTGGTCTCTTTCGCTCCCGTCGACCGCTCTTGACGCCCTCGTATTTGACTTTGGGGTCAGCCTCTCGTTGATCACTCTGCACCTGCACTACACCTTCTCTCTTTCCTTTGGCGAAACTTGAAAGTAGAAAGGGAGGAGGCCAGCGCAACTCCACCGTCATCAATCACTCCTTCTCAAGTCTTTCCCCTCATTCTCCTCTTGTAGCTGCTTTGGCCTGGCCCTGAACCACCAGACTGACAAGGTGCCACTACTTTCTTGGGGCGTCCAACCTGAATCCACCTTTTTGTGCAGTGCGTCCCTGCCCATCTACCTACAAGTACACGCACTTTCCCAATCTTGAGGGTGCCGTTGTGCGTAAAGAAGGACAGTCCAACCACCGTACAAACGAACAGCCGAGTGTGTCGACGGGGACACCGCCAACCAACTTGCCGGCCTGACGGAGCACCTCGCATACCTACCTTGTCTTTTCTCATTACCTCACGAACGAAGCTCGACTCCTCATGCGCACGTTCTCCTCGGTCTAGGCCAGGGATCCCTCTCCCTGATGCAATAGTCGGTCGGTTTCTTACTTGAACCTCGAGGCACCCACCATCCTCTTCTTCGCATTTAGTCGTCGACTCCCCGGGTTCTTGATCTAAAGCCCGTCTTTTATGCGGTCCGTCCCTCGAAGGCGAGGACCACCTACACTCCAACCTCTCGCATCATGGCTGCACTGCGGGGCAGGTCGTCATGGTCTGTAAGCCGGCTGCTGTCGACCTTGCTGCTGGTGACTGTCCAGCTCACCTCTGCATACGACCTGGACACGAGCGATCCCAGTAGGGCTTTCGAACATTGGGTTGATGGCTTTACTGACATGTACCGACAGAAAAAGTCAAGGCCATTGCCAGAACAATGACCGAAGACCTAATGTCATTCTATGACGGAGACAAGCCGGGTAAAACACCCGGTCTCCTTCCCGAACCATACTACTGTAAGTGGATCCCATCTTGGCTGCCAAGTTGTGGGCTCACAAAATATCAGGGTGGGAGGCTGGCGCTCTCATGGGCACGATGATCGACTACTGGTATTACACGGGCGACGATAGCTGGAACAAGGCTGTCACTCAGGGCTTGCTTCACCAAGTCGGCAAATTCAACGATTACATGCCAGAGAACCAGACGCGAACCGAAGGTAACGACGACCAGGGCTTCTGGGGACTCGCCGTCATGTCCGCCGCGGAAAACAAGTTCCCTGACCCACCTGATGACCAGCCTCAGTGGCTTGCTCTTGCCCAAGCAGTGTTTAATACCCAGGCTGCTCGTTGGGACCCAGACCACTGCCAAGGCGGACTTAGATGGCAGATTTTCCAGTGGAACAACGGATACGATTACAAAAACACCATTTCGCAGGCATGCTTCTTCGCCCTTGCTGGTCGACTTGCACTCTATACGGGGAACGACTCGTACACGGAATGGGCCGACAGGACGTGGGACTGGATGACAGGAGTAAAGTTCATTTCGGACGATTACTACGTGTACGATGGCGGTCATATTCAGTACAACTGCACAAACATCGTACCGTATCAATGGACTTACAACGCAGGCGGCATGATCCTTGGTGCAGCGGCAATGTACAACCATACTGGAAGCGAAGTTTGGAAGAACCGACTCGATGGACTGGTCCAAGCAGCCGATGTGTTTTTTGTTGGCCCGGAAAAGAACATCATGCAGGAGGTGGCTTGCGAAACTGTCGAACTTTGCAACCTCGATCAGCAATCCTTCAAGGCGTATCTCAGTCGTTGGCTTGCGGCTACCACCAAATGGGCACCCCATTTGCGTGACCGCATAATGGACAAGCTTCGCCCGTCCTCGGTCGCGGCTGCATCTCAGTGCAAGGGTGGTGCGAATGGCCGAATGTGCGGACTCAAGTGGACAGAGAACGGAACCTGGGATGGCATGCAGGGTGTGGGCCAACAGATGGCTGCCTTGGAAGTTACACTCGCAAACCTCATCGACGACTCAAAAGTGCCTGTCACTGCAGAAGGCGGTGGTACCTCTGTAGGCGATCCCGGAGCAGGTGGTAATGACATCGGCCGGACGATACCCGCAGTTTCCGACCTGCCACCCTTGGGACCTGGCGAAACCGCCGGTGCCGCAATTCTTACTTTCATCGTACTCGGGTTGTTGATCGCCGGTGTTATTTGGATGTTCTTGGACGAAACTTCCGAAAAGTCGTTCCAGGAACGCTTCTTCGACTTCAGGTCTACACTCCTCGGCGGCGGCGCCCTCGCCGGTCTCGCAACACGGCGGAAGACAGATGACTTGAATGAAAAGGGTAAGGGAGTTGATAATGACACCTCGAGCGACGTAGCGAGTTCCCGCGGCCACGGGATTATGTCATCCTTGCCGGCGAAAGAGCATTCCTTCAACGAAGGTCTGCCTCAGCGAAACAGCGTCATGTCCCAGATGACGGGAACCACGGCAGTATCAGGTGTTCCGATGGTTCGAGAGAAAAGGTTGACTAGGAAGGCCAGAAACCCGGCATTGCGGAACAGCGTGTCATCGCAACAGTCGGCTAGGATCGAGTAAACTGCGCACAGTTCGTGGGGGCGCTCTTCCCCGGGAGCAGTTGGCGGCGCAGCAAAGCTATTTTTTTAACACAAGGCGTTTATCAGGGACAGCCACCCGGATGGGTCGACTTACTTTTCAGGAACATACTTGGATGTCAATATATGCATTGGGTTGGGCATCATCTTGCATGGATTGGGGGAACAAAATGAATAGTCACTGTCAACAATTACGACAGGACCGGCCCACGAGCCGAGGCAGACGAAGGAGGAAAAACTCACGACCTTATGATGACTTGTACATAGATAGATGATGCCAATTGTAATGATGCGACATAGAGTCGCCGTGCCCAAACACGAGTGTTCTCCTCAAAGTGCCAGTCTATGTGTTTGCTTGAGTGATTGATCTTTTGTGATTATCATGTTGAAGTCCCGGCCGATTTCAGCTTGGGTGGCTTTCTCGCCGTACGTGTGGGAAGTCAACAGTGCAACACTAGACCATCGGAACGTTCAGAATCCAGTAATCCTGCCAGCTGGGAGGGAGTCTGGAACATGTACCCGACCAAACGCCCGCATCGTCGGGAGGCCCCGCAAGGCCACAGATGGGTAATAACTTGATGAGAACGGGGACGGGATTAACGACCGGAGCCCGACGCGGACTCGGACGTGATTCCGGCGACAAATTGTGCGGTGGACGTGATAGACACGGCCACGTACCGGCCATCGATCAAACCGTCGAGATTACTCATCTCATTCGACAAATTCGGTCCTGGGCCGGTCCAACGGCGAGAACAAAAACCTGTCTGCCGAATTCCCCGCCTATGTGTGAGACGAGCTTGTGAGCTTCTTTTCTTTTTTTTTTCCTCCCTTTTTTTCTTTTGCTGCAAGGACTTGGCGATTGCTTTGAGTTTGATAGCTGGTTCACGCGGACTGAATCTCGAAGGGACGTGATTCGATGCCGAGAATCTGCGTGGGCATTAGTTGTCCGTCACATGTTGAGTTTGCTTGGCTTTTGTGTGTTGAGTTGCCGCCTACTGCAATGTCTTGGCTCTTTATGATTTTGGGCCTTGGAATTGGTATTCAGCCTGGGTTAAGCTTGGCTTGGGGCCGAGTGACACGCCGTAGCCGCGAGCAACTCGCTTTCTCTCTCTCCCGTTTGTCTGACGTGCGGTTTTGGAAGAGGAAGATGCAGTTGCGTTAGAATTGAGTTTTGACGAGACTTTGAGCGAAAAGATCGGAAGAAACCACGATAGTTTCCGCGACAGAACCCGACAAACCTTGATTCAACGTATGAAAGAAGGTACGTGGATGCGGAGAGCGACCCGGAAACGTTCCCGGAGATGGCGGATGGCGTCGCCCACCTCCGGATGAGGGTGGAGTCTGGACGGCGGCGGCGGCGGCGGCAGCGGTGGTGGTGGTGCTGCTGCTTAGGCGATGAAGGAGGTTGGGGGTCCTATTCCGCGTATTACGATGTAAGTTGCGTGCACTAGCGACGCCTGATAGCCCAGTCCCCCCTTCTCCGTCAGGTAGGAGGACTGAGCCCTGTTGTTTGTAGTACTGGGAATAGTACTCCGTTTGTTGTCACTCTGTTCTTTTATTCTCCCTTTCTTTAGTGTAAAATGATTGCATAGTCCCTTAGATGGGTACCTTGCTAAATATACCTCGGCCCCTTCCGTGCTTGAAAAAGTTATTGTGAAGTAAGAACGGGACCTCCCGTAGAATAAATAGACTTCCCACGCCTCCCGACAGTTCATTTTGAAGAAACGGGGGGCTTGGACTGGAAAGTGATTCCCGGGGAACCCTGGCCCCTGCGCTTACACACCACGGCTTTTTCCCCCCTCCCCGACTTATAGAACGACAGGCTGAATGCGGCACCAAGCTCAACTTGTCGACACAGACGTCCGTGGGCAGTATCTCCGTGATACATCTCACATGCGAAAGGGAAGCGAGTAAACCGGGGGGGAAGGAAAAGCAAAAAACGACTTCAGTACGGAACCAGAGTCAATACTATCGCTGTTCGCCACAAGAACTCAGCCTCTCTCCTCAATCAAGTAGACATTCCTCATTCGGGATAGGTGGCTAGGAACTCGCTTCCACGGCTTTGAGCTAGGGTCCAATGGGCGCAGGCGCGATAGTCAGCCCTGCACCTGCACGGCCCTTGAGCACGGGGGAGCCATCTTCTACACTACCGGGTGCCTTTCAGCTCGCAATGTGTCGGGGAAGAAGAGGCATTAGGCCGGCGCCAGTGGCTTTTCTCTCCAACCTCAACACGAACTACTTCAGTACCGCAGTAGACCTGGGTGCCACAACATCTGGTGGTCGTAGTGGTCAAAGACCAATCACCACCAACCACTCAAAAGACGTCGAGCAGTGACGCAGAGACGCAGGCTTAATGGGGCAAAGAGTGCCAGAGATGGGCATGTTACATGACATGGCCCCCTCCTCTGGCACCATGCCACTTCACCTCGGCAGATGGAGGGGGCCCCTTGTCAGGGCGACGGGATATAATAGGCATTCAAACCTTTTATTGGTTTCTTGATTACTCGACGATCCCGAGGGAGGGATCCGACAGAAGCAGCTTTAAGGAAGTATAACTGTTTGTTTTTCGAAGAGGGGAAGACAGTTCAGTCTTTTGCTTCGTCTGATAAGCATCCGATCCCCATCGAAAACCCCAGCACGGACGTTTAGGAACGTCAGCGCAAACCTCGGGCGATTCATCTGTCTGTTAAGGGGCAGGTGACATATAAAAACCCGGTGCTCATATCAACAACTCAGAACGGAGCACAACCCCGACGCGAGCGAATCAGCATGGCGCCACAGTACCTATACCTGGCCTCATCGGCCGTCCTGGGGACATACATCCTCTGGACGGCGACGGAGAAATACCTCGCTCACAGCGACCGGCCGCCATTCTCATCCTGGAACAGCTTCGCATCTACCATCTTTGCGTCGCTGCTTACACTCCCGACCTATGTTTTCTTCCAGAAGGCCCAGTACCTGTTCAAGATGGAAGCCCGTGGCTGCGCAGAGGCCCCGACGTATCCGCACAGAGACTTCGTCTTCGGGAGCGACTGGGTGCGCGAGTCGCTCGGAAAGCAGAACGAAAACGGCCTGCTGGAGTGGTGGCAGACATTGTTCGCGAGGATTGGGAACACCTGGTGGGTCAAGACGCCGAGTTGTTGGGTTCTGATGACGAACGAGCCGGAAAACGTGAAGACAATTCTGGCGTCTGGGTTCGCGGACTGGCCGATCATAGGTCCCAGGAGGGACGCCGTTTCGCCCATTTTGGGCAAGGAGGCCATCTTCGTAGCAAACGGACAGGCCTGGCATGATGCGCGGGCAATGATGAGACCCACGTTTGTGAGGAACCAGATTGCGGATCTGGCCTGCTTCGAGAGGCATGTTGGGAATCTGATCTCGAAGATTCCCAAGGATGGAAAGACTGTTGATCTGCAGAATCTGTTGTACATGATGACCATGGACTCGGCAACGGACTTTATGTGAGTTACTGTCTTGAGGCGCTTGTGAAGAACATTGCGTACTGATACGAGAATAGGTTTGGCAGCTCGACCAGTATGCTCACGACACCCTCGGCAGAAGCCTCAGAGTTCACCACAACCTTCGAGTATATCCTTATCCGCGCTGCGATCCGCACCCGGTTAGGTCTTTTCGCATTCCTGCATCGTGACAAGAGGTGGCACGAGGGATTGAAAACCATCAACCGCTTCTGTGACAATTACATCAAGCGTGTCAATGCCGAGGAGAAAGACCCGGAGCGGGGATACGTGTTCCTCCACGATATGATGGGTCAAGCAACTACCCCGGAGTACATCCGCGCACAGCTTCTCTCCATGATTCTGGCGGGTCGCGACACCACGGCTTCCACGCTCTCAGCGCTGTTTTGGATCTTGGCTCGAAGACCCGACGTTGTCGCGCGCCTGAAGACGGAAGTCGATGAACTCAATGGACGGCAGCCGACTTGGGAGGAGATGAAGGATATGAAGTATCTAAACCTAGTTCTCAAAGAGAGTAAGTCCAAGCCTGAAGGAACGTGAGAGAACGGCGCTGACGATGCACACAGTTTTGCGGCTGTACCCGACTGTCGCAAGTATGTCGCGCGGTGCAGCACGGGATACCACTCTCCCAGTTGGCGGCGGACCCGATGGCAAATCACCCGTGTTCGTTCCGAAGGGAACACTCGTGCGGTGGTCGGCCTTCGTCACTCAGAGGAGAAGGGATCTTTTCGGAGAGGATGCAGACGAGTTCCGCCCTGAACGCTGGGAAGATCGTCGTCCAGGGTAAGCTCCCCCCACCCCCCTGCTGCTTATCCTTGATGCCAATTCTCTCCCATTCGCCGCGTTCAGAATTGAGTGCTTACTTACATGTGTAGGTGGGACTACCTTCCGTTCTCTGGCGGCCCGAGAATTTGTATTGGCCAGCAGTTTGCGCTGACGCAAATGAGCTATTTCGTGGTGCGAATACTGCAGACTTTCAATTCGATCGAGCCCAGGGATGATAGGCCCCTGGCGCAAACGGTTGGAATCACAACCAAGCTGACCCATGATGTGCTCGTCAGTTTCACGCCAGTCTGAGGCAATTGTTTAGCTAGCTGTGGATATCCTCGAATAAAAATTCCTAAGTATCATGGCATCATCCTTGGCCTTCTGGGGAAATATCAATCAAGCACAATCGAGATTTAACGTTGACGGCGGCTCTCTGCGCCTTCTGCGCATGTGCGCGGCGGATCGAACGACTTGGTAATGTGCTGCCTAGCTGGATTCAAGCCTTCTCTATGGCATGTCTCCCGCGTGCGAGGCTTGCGGTACAGGAACCTCGAAGACCCACCGTTGTACAGCGATATGCAGGTTGCGTATGTGCGTTCCATCTCGGCATGCAGCCGCCGATTCGTGATGCAGCAATACCCCAGATAGCTCGCGTACGGTTGGTTGGTGACATGCGGGATCTTCATGCTCATCTCATGGATCGAGGTCGAGTAGGACAATCCCATACTGGTGTCTTCTGGAAGCGAAGAAATACTGCGCCGGAGAGGAGTAAGCGCGACTGGAAACCGCAAGTGATCTCTCATGTCTCGGCCCAAAGAGATGGAAGACGTTCAGGTTTGAAAACGAACGTCGGTAAGGGCGAGTCATGGCTAGATTAAATCTCCTGATGAACAACGGGAGGTCGACGTCGGACGCGGGCGGGGAACTGCTGATTCGTGCAAGCATAGGCACCCAACTGTGTTTCATTGCGCGACGAGAGTCGACCCGAGAGAGATGACGAGCGGAAGTGGGTTTGGGAGGGAGTCGAACTGGCGGTGGCCGGGGAGGTCAGATGCGTGTAGCCGACTTGACCAACGTTCAGGCCTTTTCTCCAGTTGAGTGATTACCTGGACATTGCGCGGTCTAGGAAAAAGAAATCATACCCGCTTGCGGTTTCGATGAGTGAAACGATCTTCATTGTGGTCTTGCTCGGTCCCATCGTATTAGTCAATGGCGCTGACATGACGCTTTCACATTGTTTGCGTGATATTTGTTGTGTCGGTTGGTGATTGAGCGCCTTGTACGTGAGTGTCATTGAAGCGGACGATCTCTCCTCTGGACTCAATTCGTGAGTTGTGGGTGAGAAGAATGCGAATATGACTTTGCCTACCTCCATCGAGGCGCGACTTCTTGATAAGAATAGCGATGAAAGCAACGGGAAGGATGAAGTCTCCTATCTTCCTCGTTTGGAAGCAGACCTTCCTCTTGTGGACTGGGTCTTGCCCATCTCGCTTCTCTGGCACTTGTCTCTCCCGAAGAAAGTAGTTGCAATTGCTGGGTTCAGAAAACGGGACTGTCGCGGCTAGCGGCATGTTTACTGCAAACCTGGAAGGTTTAACAGACACCAGAAGTGCAAGAGCTTCAGGTCGTCCCAGGAAGAAGGAAGCACGGCTTCCCGCACGGCAACTGAGGTGGAGACGGTAGACAATTCCTGGAGGGTTGCTTCCTGTTCAGTGTGTTTGCCCCCATCTGGATGGCTGTATTGGCCCTTCCTCCCGTCAGGTTCATCAGTCTCGATGATGAACCGATGATTCCCCTGCTCCTTCATACTTCATCCTCTTGAGTCCCGAGATTGTGGTTCTCTCCTCTTGGAATAGCCGCGCTCTTGAGTTGGCCCAGGACCTCGTCTCCAACATCGCAAATGCAACAAACTCTCGTATGGTCTGAGGTCGTCTTGTCCAAGCCCAAGCCAAGCTTTCCATCGAATGTAACGAGGAATTTGTTTCCTACGTCAGCGATGTCCTTCTTCCAAGGAGACTCTCGTCCCGGCGAGCAGCCTGCGCCTCCTCCTCGAGCCCTCACCCCCACCGAGATCGGAGTCATCATCGGTACTGTTGCTGTCTTCATCGCCGCCATCGGTTCCCTGTTCTACTACCGCAGTAGGAAGGCCAAGAAGCGTCGTTCTGAGAACGAGGAATCGCCTTACCGCACCCCACAACCGGATTCAGGCCAGAACAAAAACGACGACGCGTCGTCCCGGGGAGAAGACATAGTGGACCGTGATGCGGTACCGCCTTCGACGAGGAAAAAGAAGATCTGGAGCGAGTTCGGAGCAGCCAAAATGTATCAAGCTGATGGTGTGTTGTTCGAATCTTATCGTCATTCGTATTGCTAACAGATTTTTAGTCGAGAGGGGAGAGGCATACGAGATGCATGACCGTGGCTAGGGACCAATCGCTGGAGAGGATGTTCCCTCAAAGCTGTCAGACAAGAGCATGAAATTGCGTGAGGAGAAATGGCGTTGGCAACGACTTCGATTCGGGAATTTGCTTTGATATGCAATATGGCTAGGGAGCATTTGCGCTATTTCGCACTGAACCGGCGAACTTTGGCACACAGCTGGTGGTTATTTCTTCAATGCAACATATTTCTTGCTTCCCGAAAATCAACCCATCAACCCACGCGGATTCGCTTTTCACGCTGACATTTGACGAATTTGAAAATTCTCGAGCGTTGATCTGAAGGACAATTGTCCATGGAAACGTGTATATTGACGCCAAGCCCTAAACCGACGTTGAATCACGACAAACCACATAAATGGACATTCTGAACCGCTTCGTGATCTTACCTAAACGCCAGAGATGCTTCCAGACCTGTTCCATTTCCCATGTTCTACCGCTAAAATCCGATGCTCGTCATGCTGCTGCTATTGCTGGCCCGGCTTGGGCATGTAGCGGCTCCTGAAGGCTTGGCTGATGCTGAACCTGCTCCCGATGGCGCCGTCTTGCATCTTACTCGCGAGGGCTTCCTCCAGAGCGGACTGCGTCACTGATGCGTCTATCATGTGTTAGCGACTTACGATCCAGAACAAAATCGAACTCGCACATACCATCCAAATCGCTAAAGCTGCTGCCCATGCTCGGTGTCCCGTCGCTTCCGTCGCGAGAGTACCCCTTGCCCTTGGAGCCGGGACTCCTTCCAGACAGCTCCGCTGGCCGGTGCGGAGAAAGGGGGCCAGCCGTCCGACGGTCTCCCCCGGATTGAACGCGGGATACTAGGGCCGGCGAACTGGTCGACGAGTCTGACGTCTCCGAATGGTGCATCTTTTCCTTGCCCTTCGGGGTCCGCCGGGCGCTCCGCGGATCGCCTCGTAGCGTGGAGCCCATGTCCTGTGCCGACGTGTTTGAAGATTGAGGTTTGTATTGGAGGAACGCGGGCTCGGCGTCGTCGTCTTCGTCATCCAGATTAACTCCCCCGTCGCGCTGTTGGAAGCGAGGCGGGCGGCGGATGATGCGTGACTGTGCCGGGCTGGACTCGTCGTCGGATGAGGTCGGAGAGCTCGACTCGTCGGGAGGCGACACCGGCCCAGGACTCCGAGGCGTGCTCTGTATCGGTAAAGAGGACAGCCGACGGCGCTGATTCTCGTTGGATGGCCGCGGAGCTGCTGGCTTACTCTGGCGAGCTGTGTTACCTTCGCCGGCTAGATTGCGCGTTATCGTGCCCGCAGAAGTGTTGCGGGAAAGACTCGGTCGGAGGGAGGTCGTGATGGGTGTTGCTGGAGTGCTCGCATCGTTCCGAGGAAGCGGTGAATCGCGGCGGATGGAGAGGGCCGAGACGGTGCGCTGATGGGCGTGAGGCTCGGCGCCGGGGATCGGGGAGGGAGCGCATTTGGCCGCGGCCGTTGCCTTGCGGACCTGGGCTCGGAGCTGGGCAGTGTGTCGCTCGGTGAGATAGGCTACTTGCTGCAGCAGAAAGTCGACAGTCACGTCGAAGTGTGCGGCTCTGAGAAGCGTGTGAGCTGGAGAAGAGGGTCAGTATTCCGCAGGGATACTGACAGTTCATTCCCTACAGCAGATAGGTTAGCGACGTACGTCAGATGGAGAAAGGTAGATCATGGCTTACAATTAATTTCCGTCTTGGCCGCGCTGGATAGGATGTTCCATAGCACATCGTCCTTGGTGGAATCCCAGTTGACCTGTGTCGGCAGAATCGCATCAGCACCATCATCAGCATCAGTCCCGCGACCTCGGACATCGGGACGGCGGCGGGCGGGTCGAACTTACCGGAGGAGGATCCGTGAACTCGCCCCGGAGAATGGGCAGCCGGACGAAGACTGTGTAAGTAGGGTCAGTCATGCCGTATGTGTGTTCGTCATGCTTGCTGGCGTAGCTCGAGGTTGGTGACAGCCTTGGGGAGCTTTGGAGGTGCGCGACGGCGAGGTGGGAGGATGACGGAAGTGGTTTAACTCGCTGGTGAGCCTTATCGGAGCTACTGGTGCCACGATAAGGAAGATCAGGTGCAGCGTCGTGCAGCGGCTGTCAACGGCTGGCGCCGATGGGCGTGTGCTTGCTTGAGAAGGGAGTCCGTTGGCTGCTGGTTCGCTTTCTGCCACCCCTCCAACTTACTCGCTCGATCCGGACTGGCAGATGACTGGGACTTTCGACTCGGGATCCTCCCTGTCAGAGGAGGTATCTCGTGGCGTGTCAGTGAAGAAGTTGCAAAGAATACCCGATGTCGCCTAACGTCCGTCGCCTTCTCGAACAATCGCGGCACCTTGAGTCGCTGACCCCGCCGCCCAATGATTGTGCGGCATTGAAACTCATCCAAGGAAGCCTTGAACCTAAATAACCAGTGCGTCCCATCAAACTGAAGCTCAAATCCAGAATCTCTCGGCCGCGACGACCTGCTGGTACAATTGGACGACGAGGCGAACTTGCCCGACGCTGGGTAGTTCCCTGTAAATCACGTTCATCTCTGTCTCTTGAGGCTGAGACGCACAAATGGCTTTTGCCTTCGGCCGACGGACTGAACACCATCAAGTCATGTTAGCAGAGTCAGAAAGCATACTTCCCGGCGAGAGTATGACGGTATATCACAAAACCTCCGTCGTCGACTTCTTGTCATGTAGGCAAGCATCGCACCTCGCGTTAACTGAGCAAGTGGCTCGGGACCTCCTCCATCGACGCCTTAATTCTGAAGCTCGTCTATGGGCCACAACACAGTACCAGAACTTGCAAGGCCGACAACGACGCAATCGAACAGCTGTGGAGCCTCAATGTTTTCTATCACCAAGATCATTCACTATAGATAGGTATCTACTTTGCCAAATAACATGGATAGAAATCAAGTGGCGCGGCCCGCCGTTCCACCACAAAATAGGTATGCTAACTCTGCGCAGACCCATCGCGTTCCACTTCGTCAAGCCCTACCCAACGCTTCACAAATGAAATCTTGATATAACTTCCCAACAACAAATCCGATATGGTGTAGTGGCCAACATGATGCCCTCTCATGAGCTTGAGAGGTTAGGCATAGCCCCGAGTTCGATTCTCGGTTTCGGAACACGTGAATCTTCTTTTTGAAATTTTGTTCTACACCTGGATGGAATATTTCTAGGCCATGTCATTCTTATTTTGCCTCAATACTCATATGCATCTGCCACTGATACCGTCACTCTTGAGGCCCTCATCAAGAAATTATTCATCAGTTAACTCGTCAGAATCATGCTCTTCAGAGGTCCAAAACCTTTCTCAGGGCGGCCTCGTTGCGGGGGATGAAGTTAACGTGATACTTTTTGGGTGCGATGATGAGGTTCTTGATGTCGTCGCATCCGGTGAGAGGGTTTGTGTCGAAGATCTCGTTGGTCGTAATCCTGAAGCTCGCCAGCATGCGAAGGAAGGTGAGGTATAGCTCACGGTTGGCCAGCAAGATACCCGTGCACATCCGGTAGCCCATGCCGAACGTGAACATGGGGGCTTCGGGGTTTTCCAGCCAGCGCTCGGGACGGAACACCTCTGGGTCTTCCCATAGCTCATCATCTTGAGAAAAAGTCAGAATCTGTCTTGGAGATACTCCAGGGTATACGGTGTCACTTACCCATGTTGCAAGCCCACGAATTGAGGAAAACTACCGTTCCTTTCGGAATCAACTTTCCTTCAAACATGAAGTCTTTGTTGGTAGCACGCGGGAGTGAGAGTCGAAGAACAGTAAAATATCTGGACACTGTCAGCACCACGTCAAAGCATCTCTTCGCGACGCGCAGCTTACCTGAGACACTCGCGCACCAGAGCCCTCACGTAGGGGATGGACTGGTCGTCCTTGGGATCACATAGAGGGTTCGTCACATCATAGACCTTGCTGATAGCGTCAAAGGCCTTTTGCTGGATCTCAGGGTGCTGGGCCAGGAACGCGATCGACCACGCTGTGACCGCGGAGAAGGTCTCGAACCCGGCCGAGAGCATGGTCAAGCTGATAGACGTCAACTCGACGTCGTTGAGCTTGGCTTCCTCGTCAAGCATGACATTCGCCTGGATGCAAGGCTCGTAGGTGCCGTTCCGGACTCTCTCCTTCAGGTCGTTGTTCAGGCCGGAAAGATACTTGTCGCGACGGCGTCTCATCGCCACTGCCTGACGCGTCCCAGCGGAAAAGGGGTTCAGCCGCATCAGGGGAATGTAGTCCTGGAGGTTATCCGTGACGCTCCGGGTGCGGCTGATGTTGCCTTCCACATCGATGATTTCCTTAAACAACGGGTCCTCGGCGCTGGGGAATCTGAAGCCCCAATTGAGAGTGACGGCGAGTGACAGGCTGAGTCTCTGAACCATGGGCATCGGGTAAACGGGCTTCTTTCCTGATTGTCCGTAGTTGAGAAGATCCTTGAGGTACTCCTTTGTCTCCAAATCCAGGTGAGGCACGTAAGTCTCGATGGCGGGGCGGTTCAGGGCCGAAGCAGCGCCCTTGCGGCGTCGCTTCAGAGACTCATTGTATGGCGACGTGCCGATGGTGGTGCCAGCGGTGTTGGCCACGAGCTGGCGAGATCAGTTCAAGGCCCAAGGACATCCGGGGGGAGCAAGTGTGCAGCAAATACCTTGTGAAACGTGTAAAGCTCGGGGCGTGACGCAGTCGCCTGTGAGTTTTGTCCAAGGATGACTTTCGCCGCCGCAGCGGTGTTGACGATCAGAACGGGCAGGTTGCCAAGCTGCACCTGATAGACGGCACCGAATTCCTTGGCCCACTCCCGATACTTCTCGGCGGCGTCGTGTCTGACCTGCCACAGATTCCCGATGAGGGGAAGGCCTCTTGGCCCGTTGAATGTGGCTAAGCGAGCCTTTGACCGCAGGAACTCGTTCGCGATAAAGTATACCAACAAGACCAATCCTAAGCCCTTGGATAAAAACCCAATTGGCCGCTCTACTGCCTCTCGGGCGAGGCTCTGAATGGTGTCCGTGATGAACATGTTGATCTCGGTGATGGTGCCGTGGTGGACAAGGCGGTTCGTCTGTGCCCTGAGGCCTAGATGTGAAGAAATTGAGATATGCCACGACCGGCCGTCCCAACAAATTTATAGTTTTCTGATGTTTAATTGGGCGGAAGCCTCAATCAATCCACCAGTTCGAGGAATCTTGATGCTCGTATCCGCAAAGTACAGAGGCAATATAGGTAGCTTTCTGCCCGCTTTCCGGAATTGGCGCCTTCGAAATTCCGCTTTCCGCGAGTTCCGACCATCGTTTAAGTTGGGGACATTTTGAACAACACGTGATGATCTCAACAGCGGGGCCTACGGAATCGATGTGCGATCGATCGCCTGTATGATTTCTAGGACGCAAGCAAGAAAACTATTGAATGCGATCTGCGTTGAATCGCAGGTCCAGCACGATCACCATTGACCTCTCGATTTCAAAGCTTCGCAAGCGACATGTTGTAGCCCAGAGGGACTTCTCCTTCCATCTCCGTGTTTCAGTCGCAACCAAAGTTGGTTTCTAGTTCTTAATTTTCCAAGTTACAAGTTACAAAACTAGAGATATTGATGGAACATGATGCTAATAGAGCATATAATAGCCAGAGTTTAAGACTGGTCCCATAGATACAGGTTGTTACCTGCTAGGGTCAGAAACAGCTCTGTCAAGTATTTCATGGCTTACCTTAGCTAATATATAGGTCATGTCTAAGGAAGCGCGCACAGTGAATTAGAAGACAATCATATATCGAAGGAATGCCTATAACGCTTGGCCTCATGGTCGTGACAATGCGTATCTTGTACCTACCATCTTGCTTACTTGACCACACTTGCCTTTGGCTTCCCGCAGGCCTATAAATTGACTGCGCAGCCCCGTTGGCCTTGCGCTGTGATTCCCTGATGGCCTCGACCGACACCTAGCTGGCTTCCAAGGTTTCAAAGTCCCTTTGGCGATCGCATGGGCCGCCTTGACTCAGAGGTGGTTATTTTGTTTTCCGAATGATGGACTCAACAGCTGTCCAGAGCTGTACTCTGCGCGTGACGGCGGTTTTGCATGGTGTATTGGTCCCAAGGTACATCCTTTTCTTTCTTTCTTTCTTTTTGTTTTCTCTTAGCAAATCGCCTCAGGGCCCAGCTAATCCTACCCGAGAGATTATCTATCCGAATAATGTCGTTCTACCCCGCATCTCTAACGCAAAGTGTTGGGATTTGGGTCCAGGCCCGGCTATAACATGCACGTAAATCCACATCAGGACCCCAGGTGTCTGATACCATACTGTGAGTGGCTTTCGTTTCGCCATGACTGAGGACTGGGAAGAAGTACCTGAGACCCGATTGGCCTATCTTAGTCTTCTTCACATGAGGAGGTATGGAAACTGTTTTGATTTGTCTATAGCTTGCCGAAGATATGCTCTTGGTTGGCCTATCCTGTACCCGTTGGCATGATTTTCCACTAATAATACACAGGCTAGGAGACTGCTGGTGTTCAGCTCTAACTCTAAGTACATAAGAATTGACTCGCCTTACCGTCTTCCCTTCATGTCCCTGAACCTACGTATCAAATTTCATATCCACAGCACTTCGACTTAACACATAAACCTCGATTGATATCGCAGCTTGCAAGCACAATGGCTGAAAAGTGTGCAAAAGAAGGATGTGATGCTTGGGCCTTGAGCGGTGGCCGCTTCTGTGCTAAACATGGGTTCTTTCTCCGCCGCGCGTCCGCGTCAGTGTTTCCTGACCCAATCAATGACAGACAAGCCATCCGGCTTACAGAAGCGAGTTGATTGGCCAGTTAATTCCGACGGAATTCGCATTTCCATTTCACACAACACTTGTCAGACTTGTAGATCAGTCTGACATCGTCGGCTGTGACAAGGAAAGAAGCAAAAATCCACGACGCAGTGACTTGGGAAGAAAGTAGATCACCATGATGTCTGTACAATAGATGATCCCGGATCAATTAATTGCATTTCACTCGATGCTCTATGTCAACATGTGTATAGTTCTGGGTAATGAGCCGACCCTTACTATTAAGCTTCCTTCTCGCCGTCTTGTTGCTGAATCAAATCTCGTAGTTGACTGTCGTCTCTCCATCTTTCAAGAGCGCCATTCTTCCATTGCTCCCACCCCTCATACTTGTAATCAAAGGCTGCTGTGAGTCCCGCAAAAAGGGATGTAAAGCTAGATATATCTGAAGGACTTTCAGATCCCAGAGCAAAGAAGAATCTCTGAACCTTCCTGCCTGCCAGAATGTGGTCGGATAGATCTCCCCGACCTCTTTCACGGAAGACTTCAGCAAGTCTTAGTTCGTCCCAGGCCAGCTCGTTAGAGCCGGCGTAAAACTTGGAAACCGGCCACATCATCGACGGGGAGCAAAAGGCCTCCGCACGAGAGACCGTCCGAGTCCATTCCCAATCTATAATTCCCACAATGTCAAAATCATCATTGACAAGGATGTGATCACCCTTGTCGTCCGGGTGCTTCAAGAAAAATCGGCTCTCTGCTGTAGAGTCTGTCCAAAGTCGGTTGATAATATCCAGGCGGAAGCGATGTGTAAGATAGGCGTCTATCGGGCGGGAAGCAACAATTTCGCCACTTGCTATCATGGCAAGATATGCCTCAATGATGGCGGCGGAACCGTCTGCTGGAGAAGAGAAAGGACCGAGAGCGTGACCAGATTCCAATCGGTAGAATTCGTGTTGCGCAAGCCCTCGCACTTCCAATTGGGTAGGACTCCGTGCCGACGCAATAAGCGAGCCCATAGAATCAAAGGGGTGTCTCTCGATCTCGAGGAAGATGTCTGCCATTTGCTGCATAATCTTCTCCCTCTGCGTCGCGGTCGCTGCCCTCCAGTCGAGAGGCCTTCCGTCGAGCTTTTCCATGAGAATATAGCTGACCCCAATATCGTTTTCTGGATCGGATCCGTAGGACCAATCGAAAATGCGAGGTACCGGTAAGCTGGTGTGTTGACAAAGATAGCTCATCGTTGCGGCTTCGCTTTGGATGACGAAGTCGCGGACTTCTTGCGGAGGTGATGTCGTTTTGGTGAGACGGAATCGGGCGATCCATACGACGCCATCATCGAAGGTAATCTCAGCATGGCAATTCTGGTTGCCCATCATAGCAGATAGCTGCTTGTTTGATAGGTCCACAACGCAAGGGATGCCTTGCCTGATCATCGATGCGCGTGAACATAGCTTGGAGATATCTATCTGACGACGCAGCTGATCTATGTCACGAAGTTCCGCAGCAGCGTACTGCAGGGAGTAAGATTCCCAGTCCTCCTGGCGTATGGCTCGTCAGCGGCGTTACTGTGATCAGCTCGTGGGGTCCTGATTCAGACCTCTGCTCGTGGGCAGTCATGCCATGGTTCTCGGAGGTGAGTGCGGCAGAAGTGTTTGTGGCACAATGAACAGTCACCATCTCTCTGTACAGCTGGATACCTGCAGGATGCCCAGTCGCAATACCACAGCGGCATGATGAATCGCCAATCCCAAGGTGGACATAGGTAACAAGGCAGTCGCTGTTCGCGGTCTGATGGCATGTCATCAATACCTTATCGATGCAGCACGGAGAAATATTGTTCCGGTATCTATCTCTTTCCCTGATGACTTTCACAAAAGAGCACAGAACTAATCATGCATTGCCTAAAGTAATGCATACAATAATAGCTATAGCTATTTCTGGATCTTGTAGCTTAGAAAATCGAAACCAAAAGACAATTTCAGTTCCAAATGTACGCACAGGCCATAAATACTATACATAATACCTTTCTTGGTTGCTGACCTTGATTTGGTGTGTTCTCGAGTCCTGTTGTACGACCACAGCAGTAGTTAAGATAGTACTCTTAGTCTTTATGGAAGTATGGTAGATACCAAGCCTCTCATCATAACATATCTACAAACAAATGAGATACATCTAGCATAGAAGAATCGATAGTTTGCCCAGCAAGATTATCATCAGGTTGCCCTGATGGCGTCCCGATTGCGTCACCACAAATGCCCAGCAATGGATATGAGCTGGTGAAATCTGGTGCGCTATCCATGGCATTGAAAAAGTCGCTCAACTCTTGCGCCATATGAAACTCGCTGATGGGCTCCCTCGCTCCTGGCTCCCAGTCGTCACCATCGACGGGTCTAATTTCGCTCATCTGCGGCGCAATTGCTGGCGAAGTATGGGTATTTGCCGAAGATGGTGGGGGCGTCGCGACCATGCTCCGCTGAGCTCGAGTTTCCCGATCCTCTCCGGTCTGTGGGGGGTTCAAGCCCAGCTTCCTCCAAGCGAGTCTCAGGTCGCTGACCATCTTCCACAAACGACTCGACACGTAAGACTTTGCACTAAGCCCACGGATCAAGTCAAGGGCGACGTGGAACTCGTCCCGTACCGTCGAACCGTAGTCTGAAGGTACGAGTGCTACCACCAGGAAAACGACTCCCAAGGCAGACACCAGAAAGTGATTGAAGCACATCTGCTGCGTCTGATAAATGTCCGTCGATTTGCTCAGGAAATGGAGTTTCCGAATGGTGTCCTTGGAAAACATGATGAGCGACTGAACCTTTGACTTGTTGGCATTCAAGCTGGATGGGGAATGGAGGATCGGCTGCAACAGCAAAATCTTCATCTGGTTTGCTCGCAAATGCAGAAGAAGCCGGAGCCTCTGAGGAACCCTGGTCACCTCGGTCCACTCGTTTGCTTCCCAGTCTTGGCTGAGTCGGAGGCTTTCGGGAAGCTCCTCGTGCCATCGATCGATCAGATAAAGCAAATACGATATCTCATCATCTCGAACTGCGCCGGTTGCCCGGGCAGAGTTGTATGATGTGGACCAGACTTTGTTGCCGATCTGACTGTAAGCGACCATGGCCTTCAGATAGGGAACATCGTCGTCCTAGAAAAGGGAGAAGCCGTGTTAATCAATCAAGGTTAATGACCAGGAACATGGAATACTCACTGGCTCTGGCAAGTTTCTGTCGACATCGCAGTGATGCATGACGAAAGGGAGGCCCGCGCCAAATCCCCACCGACGGTCGAGAGTATAGACACACCAAAAGAGCCTTAGTGCTACTTTGCGTTGCTCTTCGTCTCTGAAAAGCCTGTTGACTGTTGCTGATTGGTGAAGGCCGACTTCCAGACACCACCGGGCCGAAACCCCCACCAACCTCCACGCTTGCAAGTCGTCACCAGTCATAAAGCTATAGATAGCCTGTGACACTTATGAGAAGTGTTCACGAGTTGGCAATGTCTTCCACTTACCAAGAGAACAAAGAGCATCGTATTCTTGATTCCGGCTGGCTCCCACAGTTTGTCGTGCGACGCCTTCCGGACACCCAGGAACAGCGCCCTGCCAAGTTGACTAGCCCCACCTGCCTCGACAACTAAGCCGGTTGAGATGACCATCTTGATCAACTCCAGATCTATCGGGTCAATGACTGAGGGACCTGGCATTGCCGTGAATGCGAAGCCGTTCTGCGAGCCGGTGGCCATGGCCCTGTACAAAACCCGTACGCCGTCGATCAACCTCGACATATCGAGGAACGGATACTGTATGCCGATTTCCACCTCGTAGAGATTGCAAAGTCGGATGGCCTCCTTCTCATCAATCAGCCACATGGGATCGACCGAACTAACACCGAAGTCTAGTGGTTTATGTGCAGATGGAGATGATGGACGGGTTGGATCAGCAGATATCGAAGACCCTTGCATATCGCAGTCAGTCGTGGCTATGCCTTGGGCCCGAAGGTGTGTTCGAGCAAGGCTGATGTTGAATGTGTAGCTTGCTGATGGTTGGCAGTTGTCCTGGCCTTCAGTAGGCTCAACGGAATGATAAGCTTGGCCTGGTCGCGCTGCATTGCTACCGGGATCGGTGTAGTCTGGTGAAATCAAGCGGCTTCGAGATGTTGTGAAGGTGTCATCGAACTGTGGAGATGAATGTGCTTGCGTGCTTACACTCAGGCGGGCTGGCTGTTGTTGTCTCAGCAAAGCTAGGTCGCCCTGGAGGGATGCAACCTGTTCCTTCAAAGAACGAATGGCTTGCGCATCACCTTCGGTTCTATTCGTCAATTAGATACGAAGGCGGCGAAGGAGAGAGGGACAGAGCTCACGTTGCACCAGTCTGGGTTTCCCTTTGCTTCTTAGATGCAGGGTATGCACCTTGGATGTCAAGAGTGAGTCGAAGAAAGACAGCGTCGTCTATTTCGGGTCTTACAAATCAAGGACTGACGCGCACAGCGTAGACATGGGCTTCTTCCATTGCATTTGCTCTTTCTTTTTCTGCATTCATAGCTATGGTGTTACAAGAAGTTACCAATCATCCCAGGGATTAATATCAACTGAGGTGTCTGAGACCGAAGGAAGTCTTACCATGCTTTGGAGATGTACTTTCCCCTAGTGGTTCGCGGCTTGGCTGTAGTAGGATTTCCAATTGGAGTGGCTGGAGACCCGGGACGAGGTGCTGCTTCGGAAGTCGGCGGGTCCATGGCGGAAAGAGCGTTGGAGTGTGAATAATTCTGTATAAGTTTCTCCACGCCCTGTGTATTGCCTTTCCAGGTCCGGTTCTATGTTGGTTATTGGCAGTATGGACCGAGAGATGTTGAGCGGAATTTGGGGACGAAACCCCGCCGCGATTTTGAATCCGACGCAATGCGGGCTCCCGCCGCAGTCCCCGCAGCGGCCACCCCGCAAGATCCACTCTATCCCGCCGAGTCCGGCGGGACAGTTTTTCTCACGCCGTCGCAATTGAGGATCAGCTCGTCTGACGTGTGCACCTAATGAGAGCCGGATGGTACTGCAGACTCCGAGATAGAGCTACGGGTCTCGGCATTTGGACTACGTCTTGCACTCCCACACGGCCAAGGTGATGTAGTGCTAACAGCTGGCACCCGACTTGCCTCCTTAACCCTAACGTTAAGGGGATGTAGGTAGTGAAATAAGTGATAGTTGAGGTCAAGACGCTGATCTCATCGACACGATTCAGAAACTTTCAAATTTCAAAGCAAATGCAGCCAAGAGATGGTATTGTCCGGGGAAGCTTGGCTTGGGGCTACGCTCGATCGTCTGCGATCGTCTGTGGAGAGGGCACTGCGGGGTGCGGAACTTTCGGAAATGGAATGGGATCAACCGCGTGGTTTGGGGCGGAATTCGGCGAAAATTCCGGTGCAGTGCATTAAGGCTTCAACAAGTCAACATGCCATGTGCAGCACTTGTGCTATGGATGTCGCAATAGGAGCCCGTTTATTGTGGTCGATAAATACCTGGCAACTTAGCTACCAACACGCGTCTTGTTAGAGCCTGACCTCCCACGCAACAATTCCGGAAACTGCGATTACACCAGTATCAGTTTCGTCCACAGCATAAGCAACGTGTCTTCAACAATGAAACATCTTCGCTCAGCTTCGATGCGGAAGACTTGACGTGTGTTGTCATGAAAAATTTCCTGTCGATCTAGATCTTCCTCAGACAAGATGTTTTGATTTAACTGGAATACATTACAATGACATCGGCTACTTAGCCTTTGGTGAGGTTTCGTATTCCTCAGTGACCATCAATGAGAGAAAATCCGCAGTCTAAACTTGTAGCGGGCCTCCCTCGACAGAAAAGAAAAAGCAGCCAAGCTATGAAACGAGTGAAGAATATATCGTACTTGGAGATTTATTTGTTCGAGTATATGAAAGTCGAGCTCCAGGCAAACGGAACCTCATGTATCATACCCTACCTTATCCTATCAACAGACACCTAACAACACTATGCTGATATTTGTGTCTTGAATATCACTACAGCCTACTCCGTAAAGATAACTTCCTTTATAGTCAAACGCCTTTGGCACACATGGCATTTTTGTCAACATTTGTTACTGAAAATTTCATGCACGATACCGGTCCCAAGAGCTGTGCATACGTGCCCGCTGGCCAGCCGTGAATCTGTCTCTACAAGTGCTGTAAGATCGCTCGCTACGTCAGCTCAAGGTATAGCACAGGATAGGGGCTTACGTACTGGTCGGAGTAATCCATGTGATTATGGACAGGATCGAGACCCGGTTGCTGAGGGCAGGAGTCACGCCCACGAGGACACCCGTTAGTCGGGCTAAACTGAGCAGGGGTATCCGAGACATAATCGCCACTGCTATCACAGCCTTCGCCATGGAACGTGTGGTAGAGACCAAACCAGTGTCCGATTTCATGGACCGTGGTTTTCCCGTAATTGGAGCCACGCTCACTGCCGCCAGGTAGCGTGGTAGAACGGATCGTGCAGCCGTCATCGATATACGCTTGGGAGCCAAATTGGGTATTTTCAGGTAAGGTGCAGCGGCCGAAAACCTTGGGCATGTCGCTCAAGAAGTACAAGTTAAGAGCGCGGTAGTTTCCCTGACGTAGAGCGCGCTTCATGGCTATAGCGTCACCGTCTCTGGCCCATTTGGAGTTGACAGTTCGCGTAGTTTCGATGAGATCGAAAGCGATCCCGTGCGGCTCGAAGTTAGATCTCATAATGTCCAACTGCTCAGACAACATTGTTTCCTGTGAAGGCTGTCAACTGGGCGCCCCATGACGCAGGATTGAGATCCAGTGTTACTCACAGTGAGCCAGCCGCCGGCCGTTGTTCTGGAAGAGGCAATGACATGAAAGTAGGTGGAAACAGTGATCGTAGCGGCTGCGCGAAATGTTCCGTTGTAGGAAGATTCGCGTTCCTGTTTGGCGAGTATCCTGGAGACCTTCACATGCTCAGCTGAAGGCTCTTCAGTGCCGCATTCGGATTGCTCCTCTTTCTTGGTCGCAGCACTGGAAACCAAGCGTATCAATGTCATAAGAATACCGAATTTGATGTGCATGGCTAATTGGAAAAGTCGGAAGCTGCTATGATCTCGGGTCAAGCTGGAATTCTGGTCCGAAATATAGAGTATTTGACTGGCCGAAGAGCGAATTCAAGTCCAATAAACGGAACCAAGGCCAAAAATTGAATCTTGTACGATTTGCATATGCTGGCAGAAACTGTCTGATTCGAGGCTAGACAGGCCTTGCGATTGCGCCTAATTGAGTGGTTTTGCAGGCCGTACAGCGTCAAGGAAGAATGGCTAAGATAGCTTTGTGTCGATCCTGTGTTTCGTCTGTCTGCTCGACGCCGAGGAAGACTGTTGCAGTTGAAAAGGCGTCGAGTTGCAAGCATTCATATGCCTTCTTCGCTGAGCGGTTCTTGTTGTGGCCATCGAAAACAGCCGCTTGAAGTGAGATCAACAAAACATAAACCGCCGAGGGAGTCCTTGGAGGAAATTTTATTATGACTGGGCTTTTGGGATTTCTATGTTCTTGACTTGCCGATGTAAGGTCACAATCAGCCAGCAGCCTCACCTATTGCGACCAATGAGAACGAATCCCCAAACAGGGGATCAGAACGCAATTGCAGCAACTGAAACTTTCGAACGAGGCTCGCCGATCATGCCGTGCAGGAGTGTGGGCAGGGCGCATAAGGATTCGGGAGCGCGCATGCTTCGGGAGCCTGTGCCTAAACCTCTCTTCTTCCCATTCGAGAACAAGCGGAGCAGATACTTCGGCCGAAGTCACAAACTGCTTCAACTATCGACGAATGCTCGTCATTACCAGGCTTATCTATGAATAAATTGAACGTGGAATGAATAAATTGAACGTGGAAAAACGATGTGGATTATAGAAAACCGATCGGGGAGAAACATCTAGCAGAAACATTTCACGCAGAGAAGTTCCTGTAGCGCCCGAGTATACCGCATCGACTCAAATCGCCGAGCAGAAGCCACTGAGCTTTCCGGCCTTTGCAGTTGCGCATCGGCGGCCGCTCCCACGTGGAAACATCGGGCGAGTCCAATGACTGTGCATACCGCTATCATTGCCATGCCTCCGGTAGCCTACCGAGACAGTTACGTGGCGAAGCCGATGATCCGTAGAAGGCTAACGTAAGAACCGTCGAGAGATAAAGGTCAATTCGAGACCATATCCAATTTGGCATCCTATTGGCTGTTGTGGATGACGTATTAGGCATCCTACAATGGGTTTTTGATTCTATTACGCACGCTGTTCAAGTATTCACATAGTCTAGCCAGTAAGGTATCATTTGTGGAACCCCCGACTATGGGTACGAGTTACAGCATCAAGCTATCCGTACGTTTGAAAGTCTCACGCAACCTACATTCGAGAACCTGGTGGATGCCCTCTCCTATTTTGAGGGATTTGAATGGGCGATTAAAGCCAACAGCTGAATTGGAACAACACGGCCTTTTCGACTCACAAAGATTCGCAATGAAAATCCTGACATGGCAAGCTTACATCGGTGGTCTGAGTCGTTGCAAAATGGGCCGAGACCTCTTGAGGTTTGAAAGCCACACGCTACGTACACAGTATTGCAGCCAATAAAATGCCCTCGCGTAGCGTTAATCTTTTCAAGTAATTTTTTGAAATTCGTAGAATCAAAGAGATGGAGGCAAAGTAGAGGAGAGGTTGCCCATGCGTCAAGACGCTGAGGCAATATCACAAGATTCTATGGTAGGTGTTTTCAAAACCTAGTGGGGCTTCGGCTTCTCATCATGCCACATCTACTCCTGATACTGATACTAGGCTCATGATCATGTAGCATTTTGCTTCCTTGCTTTCAGAGGGAACTGTTGCAGTGAAAGCTCCTTGCATATCTCGAACTGTCTACGTAACGCCGTGTGAATTGGCGGACAGAATCTTTGCAACTTGGACACTTGATGTATTACATGTACCACTAGCGTTTGAGTCAATTGGATACGAAAACAAGTCAAGGCGGCGGTTGAATCGTTCATGAACCATCAAAAACGCAACACCTTCCCGCTTTCGTCTTTGTATGACAAGAGAGAAGCGGGGCTTTCTCGTGCAAGAAAGCAGTTTCCAAGCCATGATTTTATTTTTCGCCGTGCCACGAACTGGCATGCAGCATGTACTCGGTGATACGCAAATCTGGATCCAAGGAGAATTACATCAAAGATCCGAGTGTGATTCCAGCGGTATATAAGGATACACACCTTCGCTCATCAATAGCCACCGTCTCTGAAGGAGCAACCCGGCTTCTCCCCCGTTCACCCACCAAAGACTTCGTTATCTCTCGCCAATCTTTTGAAACTGCAACTATGCAAGCAAGGTTATTCCTAGGCGCCATTGCGAGTACCCTGATCTTCCTTCAAGGTGTACCAGCTCCACCGATGGTTGCTTGGGCCGTAGCTCCATTGATTATCGGAGGCGGCTCTTACGGCATTGTGGCTGCCAGTATCGCGGACGAGGCCAAGCGCAAGAAAAACGATAAGAAAACCAGGCGCCAGAAGCTCGCTTTCGAACACGCGCGTAAAATGGTGCGTGAAGTTTCCGCAGAGATGGACAAGAATCGAGGCGGACCTGGCCCAGCTCCTCCTGGCGTGCCTCAGTACAATTGGGACGACTGCTTTCACCAAGCGCGCAAATCGAAGATCTCCGTCGAGGGCCCGGTCGGTGATCGTGGAATCAGGGCGATTGGATTGCCGCCTGTGTGCATGAACCTGGCCATCGTGCTCGGAGGGGTCGACAATGTCACAGCCGTTCCTATTCCTTGTGGTGCCGACTGCATGGACTGGGTTCATATGACGCCAGGCTACTACGATGGAATACGCCGCATGATCAATACCAAGATGCTTGAGATGCAGTGAGATTCGGGTGAAGAGGCGTGCTGTATGCACATATGGCCTGCTGGTCTGCACATGTATGCGACTTTGGTTGTCAAGAAAAGGTGACTTGGTCAAGCCAAACGCAGTCCACCGGGGAGAATTAACCCACGACCGGTGGACTATTGGCCGGTATCGCCACCTTCCAAAAGGAGCCACCCCCAGCCACCAGCCAAGGGGTGAATACGAAAATATATCATGCAATTCTGCCTCCGGCACTCTCTGTTGTCCTCCCCGCCAAGCGTCGTATTTGGAGACTATTGCTCGCTAGTGCCATGGCATGCTCACATAAGATTGGAGGCTCCACGTGTGAACGATGTTGAGGAGACTGGCTCGGCAAGGCCTTGGATCGCCGGCCCGGCCCTCCAACGGAAGACGTTGACAAACGCCAAGTAGCGACAGTGCCAGGACACCAATTGCTGTTGCAGCAGCCCCATTTCGATATTTTCTAGCGGCCCTGAGGTGGATGTATCAGCAGCGCCATGTCACCCCTTGGCGGCATACTGTGTGCCCAGGTTGCATACAGATCGTATTCCAGCTCACGGCTGTTGGACCGAACCACTGAGCTTGACTTGGCTTTTCAGGAACAAGAGCCTGGAGCACCTCAAACATATAGGATGGAGGTGTTCCGCCTATCTGCTAGGCATGGGGCTTGCCCAGGGACCCCATTCCTCCGAATCAAGACCTTGCAAAAATGGTGAACTTCAAGGTGCGGTGCCTGTTGGCGGCCGCTTACAGCGCAGTGGCTCTTGCAGCGTGCACCTCCGACCTCCTAGTGGATGACTTCAACTCGTTCTCGACAAACCGAAACAGCCTTGGTTCATGGACGTCAGGTAAGTCTTCCCGCATAGCTAGCAGTTCAAGTGACCAATTTCCATAGACGATGGTAGCATGGCAAGCATTTCCGCCTCTGGCGGTGTTCTCAGCTTCACGCCCAAGAGCGGATCATATTACTACGAGACGTTTCCCTGCCGGTCGCTACAGACCGATTACTCGCACATACAGCTCGACGTGAAGGCGCCGGTTTCGGGTGCAGCCTTCACAGCCCAACTTTCTTGGGCCTCGAGTTGTTCAGCGACGGGTACTAGTACCAAGACATCTTTCCGAGCCACCGGCCTCACTGGCGATTGGCAGACGCTCCGTATCCCGTTGAGCAGCTTTTCCGGAGCCAACCTCAATGCGGCGCTCTCAATTGTCATGGAGTCTTTTTCGTCCACCCAACAATGGCAGTTGGACAAGGTCGTGTTTGTATGTGCTCAGCCAACGACCTCTGGCAGTAAGTGCGAATCGTCCGATTCTAATAGCCTGGTCCTGAGCATGCCTCCTAGCTGTTACGCCTACCCAGGCAACTTCTACACCAGCGACGTCTACGACTCTTTCCAACTCGCCCTCATGCTCTGCGGCGCTGTTGGTGGATGACTGGGCGTCGCAGTCGCGCCTTGACTTCTTACAATACAACTCGCTCTTGTTGCCGACGGGCGATGATGATTCCATGCAGTCAATGATTGTCAACAACAACCACATCACACTAACGCCAGAATCCACTTCGTCATATTTTTACTCACAAGTCGGGTGTAGAGATGTTTCAGGGTATGGAGGCCTATCGGTTTGGATCACGGCTTCAGCCGGGACCACTTTCAAAATCGAGTTGTCATCTAGGGCAACATGCGACGGCGAAACGACAGCATACTCAGTTCAGACCACGGCTCAGTTGGGCTGGACATTTGACGGAACCGAGAAGCTATATACCGCCCCTTGGTCAAAGTTTAGCGGAATTGACCTGACCAAGATGAGGTCTGTTGTGCTCTCGTCACCCAACAACCCGGTCACCTTGGGCCCGTTGTCTCTCTACTGCGGAAGCCCGAGTGGATGGCCAATTCCCACTGATACCAGCCCAGGAGGACCAACGGGGACCGTCGTGGCACCAAGCGCAACGGCCTCGCCGTTTGTGGTTGACACTTTCAGCAACCCAAGCACCAACTCCCTTGGGTTCTGGCACGGAGGCGGCGAAGTGGATCTTACATGGGGTTCCAACCGCGTCAGCATTGTTGCTCCGGGTCCCGACTACGCCTTCACTACATTACTCAGCGGAGGTTGTCGAGACCTACGCGGCCACAGCGGGGCGTACCTACACATCGCTTTCTCGGGCCACACCAAGTTCTCCGTCGCATTGCAGCAGCACAATTCGCAGTGCAGCGATGCCGTGGCACCATATCCCGAGACAAGGGACAGCCTCGAGGCTGCCCGCTATGCGAGTGGCAATGATATCTATATCCCCATCTCGCACTTCAACATCAACCTCCAGCGTGTCAGCAGCGTTGCCATCAGGGGAATTTGGAGCACTGAGCCCATAGCTCTCACCAAAATCGAGGTCGTCCCCTCTATTCCATCAGGTGTGACCATACCACAAAAGCTTCCATCAGGAACCCTCGTTTTTGCTTGCACGCGGCCCAACTCGTTCGCGTTTGGCATTGACGATGGTAATCCGAGATACGCCGCTAGACTTGCAGAGATCATCCGAGAAGAGGATATCAAGGTGACTTTTTTCGCCCTCGGCGCCGTGCTGGAGGACGACTCCACGGGCATGGCTACTCTTTACCAGCAGCTGAGGAGCGAGGGCCATCAAATTGCTCTCCATTCCTATACCCACCCGAGGATGGAAGGGCTACAAACCATCGCCGACATCGACTGGGAATACAACGAGGACTTCCGAGTCATGACGAACATCTTTGGCGAGAAGTCGAACTATTTCCGACCGCCCTACGGGGTCGAGGGCGCGCGAATGCGTCAGCGGTGGGCTGTTGCATCGGGGACAGACAGGCCGGCTTATATCATCAACTGGAGTGTTGATGTCGAGGATTGGCGGTGGGCTGAAACAAGCACCCCAGAGAGGCAAGTTGACGCCTTCAAGTCTGGTCTTGATCAGGGAGGTAACCTGGCGGTCATGCACTTTTCGTGGAACTCGACGGTCAACTACTTCCCCGAGTTCATCAGACAGGCCAAAGCTGCTGGTAAACAGATCATGCGAGTCGATCAGTGCATAGAGGATCCGAATGCGCCGCCGCTCTGAACGGTTCGATCCGGAAGCGCAACATCAGGGCTCTCGGGGGAAGCGGATGGAATCAGCAGTCAATTCCATATTTGTTGAAGTTTGTTTTCAAGATATTCACCTATTCACTATAATATGACGATAATGAGTTCTTGACTCATTTCGTATGCATTTAGTCATCGAGTGCCCATAGCACCATTTTATACGTTTATCATACTTATGACCGGGAAAATCACCGACACAGTGCAATCAAATAATCTCAGAAACTCTTCAAAAACGCCCTTCGGCTGATAACCTCTGTAACATGATGTCCGATACATAAGGATGCACCCAAAACCACACGTGTCAAAGATCTTGAGAACCCAAGTCAACACGCACCTAGCACCTGAGTACGGGGATCCTCCAGGTGCCGTGACGGATCGAGTCCTCATACTACCTTGTGCCACTAAAGGGCAAGGGGGCTGCTTCATACCACCGTGATCTTGACGTGAACCACTAATTAATCGGATACTTCGGAATTCCGAGCACGTGTCTGGGCACCATTTTACACGTCAAGGGCGAGCAAAAGTCCAATCGACGGGTACTCGGGACTGCGAGGCATTGCATTTAAGATTCTGTTAGACTCAGAATGCAAGTTTCATGAAATAAGTCGCGACTCCTGGACTGAACTGCTAAGCGGCGTAGTTGGCTGTCACAACTCAAACTCCGAAATCCGTTTGCTCCCAACTCTCCGAACACATTCTCTCGCGCCACAATCAAGTATAAGACGAAAACTTATTCCCGGTTGAGCTTTTATTAAAGGGTGTTGGAGGATCATTGTCTTGCGACTTCTATTTTTCAATATATCCCTCGACGACCACACATCATGCAGTCGAATTCCGGGCTGAAAATATCCCAAGATGTTTTTGAGTGGATTGCCAAATCTATTGATACCCTTGACCCCAAAACTGATTACGAGCTTAGCTGGCGCCTGACCTCGCGTTACCACTTGTCTGATTTCGCTAACAACCTTGTTTACACCCTCACACTTCCCAACTTCGTCGTTTCCAGCCACGGAGCAACACCAGTCTGGCGGTCCGAGGGCGGAAGGTTGTTCACAAAGCCAGCGATCGCGTCGAGAGGACAGAGCACTACAACATGGCGTGGTGTTTACTACGGCCCCAGCAGCGATCAGCGATGCCGCGATGCAGTTAAGACTATCAATGACCTCCGCACCAGCCTGGCAAGTCGATATTAGGGTGTGTGTTCTCTCACAACGAGGACTACGCGTACACGCTGGCTTTCAGCGCTGTCTTGATGCACAGGTTGCGAATCCGGCTCCATCTTTCTGGATTCAACGAGAAGCAGAAGATCGCGGCTCATCATTTCTGGCAGGACATGATGCCCCTCTTCAAGATTGCAGGTAATTATTGGAGTGTCGGTGTCTGGCTTTCCGGACAACTTTGAAGGGTGAATTGCCCGCTGCAACGCTTACGGGAACATGCCTTGCGAGTTCGATGCGCGAGCACAACACATTGGACTTTCGATACTCAACCTCTCTGCGTGTCGAGGTTTCCCTCCGGGGCTTGCGCTGGTTGGCATGGCGTTCCCTCGCGGACTCTCTCTGCCGACGACGCTTCGGTACTTCAGCGCATTGAAGCGGCCAATGCCGTGCTTGCAGCGTTGGTCGTATTCATCGTAAAGACAATGTTTGTTTTCCGAGCTATTCATGTCTGATCCGAAGGTGCTTTTTTCAATTCTTTTTATAAGATGCCGGAAAACCAGCCCGAGGCCAACGTCAGAAAACGGAAGCAAGAGAGCAGGAAGCTAGACAAAACCTGCGAGAATTCCATCACGACGAAGCTGAGAGGGGCCGGGTTGTCCCTATAGCATGAAGAGGAAATGAGGTTACAGATCAACAACAGCCCGATTGAATCATATCATCGGTTCTTACAAATATCATTTATGCCATGTCTACATGTCCTGCCAACTCCGCGTTTACCATGTCTATGATTGCGCTAGTTCTTTTTGCAGCCAGGCTCTCCAGCTCTCATCAGCCAAGATGGATCTGACTCTAGCTTCTAACCATTCCGTGTTTCCCCAAAAGCCCCATGACGCCTGAAAACGACACCAATCTACCAATGCGGTCTCCCAATGTCGCACAAACGAGTCCCAATCATACTCGGAAGGCCCCTTGTCTGAAGGTCTTTCCGTCAGCAGAGTCCGCAGATACTGCTCCAGTAGCGCCTTTTCGCCTTTATCCATGGAAAGTTGATCGGGGACATCCTCGTGGCGCGTGAGCATCTCGAGCGGCACTGAACACGTGAACAGCTTGGCTAAATCACATGCTCCGACGCCCAGTCCGGCATACTGAAAGTCGAAGAAGGCAACCTTGTCGCCCGCCTGGGTCGTGAAGAGGTTCTCGGACTTGACGTCGCCATGAATGTACGTTTCGAAAGGCCTTCCTGACGGCGTAAGAAAATCCGCAACCAGCTCTGCGATGGACTTGTTGGAGCCGTGGACCGGTTCGCAGAAAGCGGAAGACCACTCTGAGTAGTCGTCGCGGCAAAGGGAGCCGTATTCCTTCCGTCTTGTCGCGAGGTAGGTGTATCCTCCGTTGAGCCATAGCTTGGGTTCAGAGGACGCCCTGCCAGATTCTCTGCGCTTCTGCTCCTCGAGTGGTGGCAGAAGAAACCGATCGAGGTCGTCCGGGAGAGATGCCCACGAGCTTCCATGGTATCTCGCGAGCCAATCAAGCGCGGCTTTTACTTGCAGGCGGTTGAGAACCAGTCTTTTCTCTCCGGCGACGGGGAAGTCGGGGCGTAGGTCGGTGATGATGGTTGCCGTTAAGCCTCGAAGCTCCTCCGCGCGAGGCTTGCCCTTCAGGTCTCGCGTGGACGCAAGACACTTGGCCACAGCAACATCGTCCCCGAGTCTCGGTGCAACGTCGGAGTAGAAGTACTGCTCGACCTCATAGCTGAGCATCTTTCGCAGGTGCCCCTCATCCCCGGCTCCAGCGGCAGGCGGTGAGATGAGTTTGAGGATAAGGCGATATGCTCCTTGGGCGTCCGGCCGTAGCTTTGGCGAGATGACATGCCCGTCGAAAGCGCGGTTCACTGCCTCGGAGGGGCGAGCCGTGATAGCGCAGATGTGGCCGTAGCCGGCCCACAGGACCTGGAGCTCGACGATGGACACGAGCTCGAGACCGAGCCACGAAAGCATTATTTCGGCGACGCGCCGGGGTTCTCTGAGAGACGCCATGGCGAAGGAGACGGCTGCTGCGGCCAGGACGAATTGGGTCGAGTCGGTGCCGATCTCCGGAGACGGTGTTGCGACAACTAGCTGGGTGAAGTTGGAGGCGACTTGGTAGCCGGCGGCGTCCATTTCCAGAATGTTTGTCGGGTGGGTCCGATGACTGCAGAGTCAGTTGGCGATACGCAGCGAGGGACTCACTCACTCCAATTTCAGTAAAGGGCCGATGAGTGAACGGTGAGGGAATCGCGGACTACGAGTTCCCCTCACAACTCAAATCCCTCCTGCATCAGAATTGGATCGTTATTTCGGAGCAGTTGCCGAGAAACAAGCAAACAATAACCTAATCTCGTACTCAAGCCGTGGCTTACTTGATTCGCTCTTGGCTGTTTCATTGGAACAACACCTGCTTCGGCTCATGAACTCGATCTGCCAGGTGGCATCAATTGGCGTATTCACAAATGAAAAATCGGAGCTCAGACTGCACTCTCTCACTTATCGTTATCATGAGATGAGAGAATTATTACAGAGAATCGCAATCTCAATAACGATTTCAGCGTAGTAAACCGGGAGAAAAGAAGTCTGCTTGTACGAGACGAGAAGTATCCGATCAGTTGAAGTTCAATAAGCAGGTAAGGTGGTAACCATCAAGGTTCCGGTGACCCACCTACTGCTTCTGCCATTTAGCGACTGAACACCTCTCATCTCACCCGACAAGATCGTCAGAAGGCCTGGCTATATTTCTCTCTCTCTCTCTCTCTCTCTCTTCTCGATCAAGAGAAATCCAACATGGGGAGACTTCAGCCGTCAGTTGGCCAGCCGCCAGCCAGCTTTCGAAAGGCCGCCCGGGCCAAGAAAGCCAAGGTCACTCTCAACCAACTCATTCCGTCACTCCTGCCTACGCATCCCCGCGCCCGAATCGGCATCGACGCCGCAGAGCTCATCGTTGAACTGAAGGCCTCCAAGAAACACTCAGGGACTGCAGATCTTGAATTGAACAAACCATATCCGTCCACCGCACCGCCTAGACTCGTTCTTCAGGCCGCAGACACTCTTACTGCAGCTCGTACCCTCGTACGGGGCCAAGAAAAGGACGGAGGTCGAGTAGCCATTCTGAACATGGCATCGCCACTCACGCCTGGCGGCGGTTTTATCAATGGAGCTGGCAGTCAGGAAGAGTCTCTTTGCATGCGATGTACGCTTCTCCCCTCACTCAAAGACGAATGGTACCGACTGCCGGAACTCGGCGCGATCTATACCCCGGACGTTCTGGTATTCAGAGATGAGGGCGCAGACGAGGTTTTGGAAAAGAAGGATCGTTGGTTCGTCGACTGCATCAGCGCCGCCATGCTACGGAACCCAGAAACGGAACGAGATGAGTCGACAGGATTCAGCTACTACGTAAATGATGCGGACCGCCAGCTCGTGATGGAGAAGATGAAGATGGTCCTACGCATCTGCGAGTCCAAGGGCATAAGTAAAGTTGTTCTGGGAGCTTGGGGCTGCGGTGCCTTTGGTAATCCCGTCGGAGAGGTGGCTGCCGCCTGGCGGAAGGTACTTCTTCCAAGGATCGACAATAGGTCGAAGAGGAAGGGTGGCAAGGAGAATTGGCCTGGTATCGAAGAGGTGGTTTTTGCGATTAAGGATGCTGGCATGGCCGACGCATTCGAGTCGGCGTTTGGAAAAGGTCTAGAACGCGAAGAGCCAGATGAAGCTGGGGAGGAAGATGCGAGCGAGGCTGACCCAGAGGAGACTAAGCGAGCAGAGCTTACAGCAAGAATCCGGGAGCTCGAAATCCGTATCGAGAATGCCCCAAGTGCACAGCTGAAGGCCGGGCTTACATCTATCTTGGCTGGCATGGTCAGCCAGCTCCCGCCCGGCGATAACAAACCTGAAGATGGGGATCATTCCAGCTACGACAACTCAGAAGACGAGGAAGAGTAAAACCATGTATCAATAGATAGCGAAATAGGGGCAAACTCGTATGATCATGTTGGATATCAGCCAAATGAGTGGAAAGCGAGCACTAGTCATTGCATCAATCCTAGCCACAGGTATTGCCGCTTCAAACAATCTCAGTTTCCATGTTCTCGATTATTTACCCAATTCGATGAAATGTTGCTGGTCTTGACCATCGGCAGCTACATGGACGTTCACAAGTCGGAGGAACGATGTATTATGGCGGGTAAGATATCTAGGACGCAAGACAGCTGCACTGACGATCAGTACATTTAAAAAAAAAAAAAAACTGAACGGAGGCTCGGAGTCATGCATGCATCATTTATCTTGGATCTATGCCGGCAGTGGAACGGCAGACAGGACAAGCCAATAACGTTGCTGGATCGGTGTATCATGGCACGACTGCTCCCGTTTTCCCCGCCCGAACCAACGCCCCGAGTTTCTGGGGTATTTGTAGATCTTTTCGCGGGTTGGTCTCATTACGAAACCATTTCGGGGTATTTATCTGCGAGACGTCATCTTTAAAGGATGCCGGGTTTCGTGTGAAGGTGCAGCTGCTGGAGCCGGCAAGATGTAACTCTGGATGCCATCAACACTTGTCACCTGCTACGTAGCGCAGCACCTAGACGAAAATGGGTATTCTCTGGAAGCACGAATTTCGTGGCAGAAAGCTCGTATTTGCCGTCACGGCAGCATCATGTCAGGCCTTCTTGCTGCTAGGCTACGACCAAGGAAAGCCACCGGCGTTCCCCAGACCTTCGAAGTGCAAACTAACACTCTGGGTTCCAGGTGTCATGGCCGGTATCATCGGCGCCGACAACCGATTCGGGCGCGACTTCAACAACCCCGACGCTGATATGCAGGGAAACATCACTTCTCTCTACAACATCGGATGTGTTTTTGGGTCTATTCTCTCGTATTTCATCGGCGAACGACTCGGTAGACGAACGATGCTGATGGGCGGCGCGACCATCATGATAATCGGGGCTATTCTCCTGGGTGCTTCCTACAACCTGGCTGCCTTACTTGCCGGTCGAATTATCACGGGAATTGGCAACGGCATGAACTCGTCTACAGCACCGATCTACCTCAGCGAGTGTTCTCCAGCCAGCATCCGTGGCGCCCTTCTCACGCTTCAGGGCACAGTCACTATCTTGGGCGTTGTGATCGCCTACTGGACAGACTGTGAGTCATCCTTGTCAGGACCTGGTGCGACAACACTGGCGTGACACGTACTAACCCTATAACTATCTTCAGATGGAACCAGCTTTTACGAATCTTCTTTCCAATGGCGATTCCCGTTGGCATTCCAGTCTTTCTTTGCCATCTTCATTATTTTGCAAATCATTGGTCTTCCCGAAACGCCTCGCTGGCTTGTCGCGCGTGATAGGTACGAAGAGAGCAGAGATGTCATTGCTGCCATCTTGGACAAGCCTCTGGATGATGATGCCGTCGGAAGGGTGTTACTCGACATTCAGTCTGGACTTGAAGAAGAGAAAAAAGAAGGTCCTTTTCGGGTAAAAGAGATTTTCACGTGGGGCAGACAACAGAACCTGCGCCGCCTCCTACTCATCATTTCGGTGCAATTGGCTCAGCAGTTTAGCGGCAGCAACATGATCAACTACTATCTTCCTGGTAAGTACCCAAATCCGCCTCGTATCGAGGTTCGAGACAAGGCAGCAACTATTCGCGGTCTTCAGCTGACGAGATCTCAGTAATACTTCAGGAGAACATGGGTCTAGATCGCGAACTAGCACTTATACTCGGCGGCTGCGCACAGATTACCTACCTCGTGGGATCCGCAATCCCGGTGTTCTTGATGGACCGTTTTGGACGGCGCATTCTCCTCATAACCTGTTCTGCAGGGCTGTGTTTCTGCTTTACTATGGTAACAATTTTGTTGACTAGGGGTACTGATGGTGCAGCGTATGGAGCCGTAGCTTTCATCTTTCTATTCCAGCTTTTCTATGGTGTTGGCTGGTTGCCGGTATGTTATTTTCCCACCATAGCAAACCACGAGCATCATGACTAACAAGCTCAGGTCCCATGGTTCTATCCTTCAGAGCTATCGACTACTCGTGTTCGATCCAAAATGCAGGCTATCGCATCGGGATGGAACTGGATGGCCGTCTTCGCTGTGGTTAAAATCACACCCATTTCCTTTGGTGTGTCAAAGCCCTGCTAGGTTCAACTGTACTAGCTGACCAGATTGTCACAGCAAACATCCAGTGGAGAACATTCATCATATTTGCCGTGCTTAATGTTCTGTTCATTCCAATGGTCTACTTCTTCTATCCGGAGACCAAGGGAATAGAGTTGGAGGATATTCCTTTGCTCTTCAGCAGAGGCGGAGTCACCGGAGGTGTATTCTCCACCGGTGGAAGAACTGTTCAGCCAGGACAACATGCACTTGAAGCTCAAGTTGACTCGAAGCGAGAGGAAATCCAGCTCGACCAACTCGAGGAAGTGAGGGCATGAGAGATCTACTTATTACTATGGTTTAAGCACCCGAGATAAGATTTTCCAACATTGAACCTATTCCAGCCAAGTTTAATGGTAAATTTGCCTGGTCTTTGCGCTTTCACAGAGCACGTCGGGTGGGATCTTGTAAAGGGTCAATTGCAGCTGAAATAGCGGACCAAGGCCCTTCAAGAATGGAGACAGGGACTTTCTGACGCAACTGGAGAAAGGCCTATACCTCATATGTAGCAGATGCCTTCGTACATCTGAATCTTAGCTCCATACAGAATTGAGCGCTGTCTGTGCGCGTAGCAGTTTCATGTTGCAGCAACATTGAAGTGGGTACGAACCACCATACTATTCGTTTGCAATAGAGCTATTCAGTATGGCAAATATGCGACCTTGCAAGCACGAAGAAACATTTTGGTCTGGTACGTTTACTGGCCGTGGAGGATGCCCGGGGGGAGAATCCGGTGATCTGCAGATGACACCCCAAATAAAGGATAGATCTGGCAGAGTAAGGGGCCAGAAGATTGGGCTACATTGACCAGGGCGATGCATCATCGTGAATATTGGACGTGTGAGATTGCTTCCAGAGCACAACGCTGACGCATCAACAATGGAGCACTTCGTGACTCGTCACTTGACAGATGCGGGGGAAGTTCGACAGGAGAAGCACAACAAGGATGTAACACAAGGTTAGCTGTATAGATTGTCATGTTAGCTTTACTTCTCTACGTCCATCCCGGAAGTACCCGAAGCTGCTACCTTAAAGTCCAGTCGCAAACCTCACTTCAAGTTGCTGAAGCTGCCTCGTGATCCTGACGAGCTACGTCAACTGTGATAACACGTCTTCTAGGACAAGTCGTAGCTCAGTGGCAAGCGCTCAAACCGGCTGAAGTTTCAGAGGGTTGACGTGCCTAAGTGGTGTTATGGATCCACGAAGTTCTGCTGCTTGCAGTATGTTCGACTGAACTTAGGATGAAAGGTTCGGTGTGAGCGCAGCCAACTGACGTGCGAGACCTGAGAGGTGTATCAGGACGATTGAAGATACGACAAGGGCCCCCTTCCCGCCGATGTCCCAAGTGCTTAACATGGCAAAACGTCTACAAGAGTCCGAACGAATCATCGCTGAACTCCAAGGACGAATAGAATCCAATGCCCAGCCACCGGAAGTATTCGCAGAATACAATTAGGTAATCGGCTTAGCCATGCGTCTGAGACCTAATGAGTCTCATCATCACGCAATACTGCTTGGTGTCTCAGCTATCCCAGAGGCTATCGAAGGAAGGGACGCTTTGCCCATCACAGCAACAGCTACTCAGCCCATCAATGAGACAGTTCATGATGCCTCTGGGATATTGGTCTCAGATGCTACATCGGGGGAACAAATCACAACAAACTTGAAGCTTGACCAATATGGTACGATATGCTATCATGGACCAACGTCAGACGTTCATTATTCTCCAGCATTGGCAGCCTCATCTTCCATGGCTTCGACTTCGGTTAAAGCCTCAGCTAAAGCAAGTACCAGACTGTTTCTGTCTTCATAATCGAAAGAATCCGAGTCCTGGGAGAAACAGGCCCTAGGAAACACCACTCTTCAGGTCGGGATACCTCGATCCCCAAAATGATTACAATCACACTGGACTTGGGTTGCACCAGAATCCATATGGGTTTATAGAACAGCTTTCATGCGTATGTACTTAGGCCTCGTAACAACATAATCGTAGACTAACTCTTTTCTTTAGGAGACATAGAAACGAACGATAGATATTACTCAGATTTCCTTCTTACGGTGTTATACGCGCATTCTTCGAAATATCAAGACGGGTTTGGCGCAGATTTGCTAGTTGCAAGATCTTAAGAAATGTCCTATAGGGCCATATTTATAGTTACTAAAGAGCTTATTCTATTATAACAAGAGTAGCTATAACGTGGTTACTTATAACCATAGTTAGAGGAACGACCCCTAGAAAAGAGTTATTCTAGAGCTAATATTAGTTATATACTATAATAGGAATAGGCGATACTAAAGGTATTACAATATACCCCCCTAGATATAGTAATAGTGTAAAGGTATAGAAGGGGCTACGAGCCACAGTCAGGTCAAACTAATAGCAGAAGCACCCAAAAGGTAGGTGTTACGGTCAGCTATCCGACAGTAGGGTCTGCTAACAGAAGTTAGGGATTGAAACGTAGTAACAGTACACGGGGTCGTGGTCTGAGTCGTAGGTCGTAAGCTATAGTAGATCGGGACTTTAGAGGCTAAGGTGATTAGTCTTATACTTAATAAGTAATTCGTAGTAAAGGTAAGCTAAGAGTATCCTGAGGATAAATATAAAGTTAATTACTAAAGAGCTATAGAAGTCTAACTATAAACCAGGTTCAGGGTTATACTATATATAAGTCCTAAATAATCCCTTTATCCTATTACTAATTCCTAACTAGGTATTAGTAAGCGCTTAGTAATTATTAGTAAGCGCTTAGTAACCTTTACTAAGTGCTTAGTAATCCACACTATCTGCTTAGTCTTATCTTATTATTACGTGATTTATACTTTATTAATTGCAATTTAGTAGTATATCTCGCTTAAATTAATCTTAGAACTAAACTTTGCTCTAGCGAGTCTATCTAGAAGCTTGCTAATTAATAGTAGAAAGTAATGGTTCTTTATTATGATTTTATTTAATTCTCTATAGTCTATATATAGTTATAGGCTTCTATCCTTCTTAGGAATGAATAGCACTAGTGCTCCTACGGAGCTAGTTAAGTAATATATATAGCTTGCTACCTCTATATCCTAAATATACTTAGTAAGTATTTATAACTACTCTATTAATATAGGGTATATAGGTCTATATAGGGGTTCCTTACTAGGTTTTAGTTTAATATAATATACTACTCCCTTTAGCTTTAGAACTTTCTTTGTATTCTCCTTATTAAAAATATTAATAAAGTCTTAAAGTTCCCTAGGAATCTTCTTCTCTTATTTATTATCTAGTAAATCTTTACCTAAAGTCTCTATATCCTTCTTATTAGAGCTTATAGCGCTTATTAGATATATAATATAAGCCTATTAGCTATTCTCTATAATCTCTTAGATAATTACCTCTAGCTTAGCGAGTAAGAGGGGTTTATATAACTAAGTATATATATAAGTATCTATATAAATACCTTCCTATCTTATTAAGTTATTAGATAGAAGGATATCTCCTGCTCCTTTAGGGCGAGGGCTTATAATAAAAGCCTAGCAAATCTTCTATAGGTAACCCTAACTATTTATAAGGAAGAATATAAGCTAGTAGACCTTACTTATAGGTATAGGCCTTCCCTAGAAATCTATTAATTCAGGGGCTATAATACTAGTAGCCTCCTTTAGTTAGAGCCTCTTAATAAGATCTTCTTATATAATATCTATTATTATATAAGTATTTATATTAACCTCTAGTTTAACTTCACTAGATACTTAGAGTGCTAATACCTATCCCTTAATAGTCTATCCTACTAGACCTAAGGTGATTTCTAGCGTAATGCCCCTTAGGGTTATATCTATACCTACTTATTTCCTAAGTCTTTAGTATTAGTTATATAGGGTGCTATAATCGCGCTTATCCTACCCTATCTTAGGTTTAGGTTCTAGTTGCTACCTATTAGCAATATATAGGGTTTAGTATAGTTAGGGGAGATATAGCTATACTTCTTATAGTTATAATATTAGGGTCCCTATGAGTTAGAGGATATACTACTAGCGCTAGGTATTATATAGGTATCTACTAAGTAGTTATTCTAAGATAGGGTCTCTAAGTAGCAGTACCTTAAGTCCATTAACCTAGGGGGTTATAAGCTGCTCTTATAAAGGCGGTCTAGAGAGCCTAAGTATAGTTGCTTTTATAACTTAGAATAGCTAGTAGATATTCCTATGCATCTCCCTTCTATAATCTCCTATAATCTCTATATATATAAGGTAATAGTATATATATTAGTATAGTTAATATCCTACTTAAAGAGTTTATCCTTTAGAGTCCTAATAAGGCCTTAAAAGAAGGCATGCACCTTTATATTACTTATACTTAGCTTATTAAGTACTTAGTTAATAGACTCCTATTAAGCCTAATATATAATTAGTTTCTTATTATCCTTCTAATTATACTATCTCAAAGTATTATAATAGTTCTACTCTTAGAGCTTAGGCATAATATACTACCTTCTTATAAAAATTCTAAAGTCTTCTTATTTAAGGTTAACCTAATTCCCTAACTTATTTATAACTATTTACTAATAATTTCACTATTCTATTTATAGGGTATGCTCTATTATACTTAAAGCCTACTAGATATATTAGCTATTAGGGTAGCTAGGGTAGTATTTATAAGCCTCTTTAACTATAATAAGCTAATCCACCCTTATTATACTAGTAGATTTGCTAGTAAGGCGCGCTATATTATAATTCAGAGGTTTTTTATAAACTTTGCATAATCGCTTAGTAGGAGCTTAGTTGCTTAATATAGTAGTAATTAGCTTATGCTAGTTAGTTATTATAGTTATAATCTATTATATTAGCACTTAGCTAGTTACTTTATCTAGCCCTCTAGCTTAGGTTAGCCTATTATCTATAGCTATAGATATCTAGCCTATTAGCCTATCTAGTCTATAGGAAGGGGTCTTATATTCCCTATCTTCTTATATATACTTATTATCTATATAGCGAGCATTTAGCATAAGTAGCCTATTCTCTTTAGGGCCCCTAGCCTCGCTTAAAGCATAGCTTCTTACCTCCCCTTATTAGCTTATATTATCCTCTAATTACTCGCTAGGGTTAGCTTCCTTATATAGGTTTGCGCAGGCTATTTCGCTCTACTTTTAGTAAATACTAGATATAGGTTCTTTAGCCTAATTAGTAAGTATTGCTTAGGTATATAGTGCTATTATTATTACTAACCTTCCTAAAGCAGGGTAGAAGCAAAAGAATTATAAAGGTATTAAGGAGCTAAGAGCTATAGTTAGGTTAAACTAATAGTAGAAGCACCTAAAAGGTAGGACTAGTATTATTATACTACTTTTGCTTACTTCTTTTAAGATCCTTTTTTTCTAGCCTTTAGTAAGTATTTACTAAGTCTTTGCTATAAGGGTTCTATACCCTAGACCTATAGGCCTCTCTATCCTTTTGGCCTGCGCTAGCCGAGGTATCTCCAGCTTCTCCGGTCTGGGTATCCAGTCCCTTACATACTACTTATTATTATTTAACTTTGAAGTCTAGTATAAGTTAGGGGTTACTAATCTAGTAGATAGACTATTGCAACGCCCTAACCATATAGTAGAAGATACTAAGGTAGATAATATACTTCCTACCCTTAGAAAGAAGCTTAGGCTTACTAGCTAGCTTTTAGTAATAGATCGCTAGCATATTGCTAAGCTTAAAGGAACTATAGCTATTATAAAAACTTAAATCTAAGCTATCTAGTAAAGCATATAAGAGCCTTGCTAGAAGGCTAGCTCTAAGGTTAAGGGATCCTTACCCTTAAGTTAGTACTACCCTATAATAAGTATTAATAAGCTACTATATATAAGTATATATATTAGCGCTATTACTTATATAAAAGTATATATAGGTGCTATGCTAACTGCTCTATAAGAGAATAGCAATAGGCTAGAGGACTCAGGGGGAGCTAGGGTTACTATATTAGAATAGTATATCCTATATGCTATAATAAGGGAGCTTATTTAGGATAAAATAGCTTATATACTATAACTAGGCGTAGATATTAAATAGATAGTTAGAGAATTACAGGCTAAAGACTACTTCTATAGAGATATTATAGCTAAGGTTTGCTAAGATACTAGGGAATACTAAGGATATTAAGTTAATAAGAATAATATCCTTTAGTTTAGAAGAAGACTAGTTATCCTAGAAGAGGGATCCCTCTGCTATAAAATCCTGAAGAACTACTATAATTTACCTAGATTAGGGTATATAAGAGTAAATAAGATAGCTAAGCTAATCTTATAAAAGTTTTATTAGCTATATTTAATAGAGGATATATAGCAATATATTACTAAGTACCTATACTACTAAGGGGCGCGCATACTATAGCATAAGCTATATAAGCTACTATAAATACTAGAACTACTAGTATACCTATTCTAATAGATTTCTTTAGACTTCTTAACTATTTTACTAGAAAGTTACTAAGATAATAGAGTTACTTATAATACAATTCTAGTATTTATATACTAGATAACTAAAATAATATAATTCTTAGTAATAACTGTCACAGTCTTCCTACTAGCCTGGGGCTACAGTAGGGGTCGCTAAGACTGCGAGTAAAACAAGGACAAGAGCAATACAAGCGTGAACAATAACAAATAGTGCAATAGGCAATCATAGGTATATCGTGATATATTCTATAATAGCCGAGCCTTCTAAGCTTATCTGTTAGAAGTCTCCTATTTAAAGGATGGGCGTTGAGCCCAACCGTGGTCACGTGGAATACCACGTGATGGCCGACTACATCACCAAAAGGCGTGTGACAATAACTAAGTAACTAGATGCTATAGGTTTAGTAAGAATCTTATATCAAGAGATTAAATGCTAATATAGCATGCCTAAGGCTATTATTAGTAATTAAAATAAACTAATTACTAGTTAGTTCTAGCGAGACTAGACTAAGGCCTGAGATATAAAAGGGCGTATCTCTATAGCATAGTATCTATAGATAGATAGCTAGACTAAAAGAATATATTAAACCTTAACTATATATCTTATAAAGTTTATCAAAGGCTTATGCAACTAATAGGCAATATAAGTAGTTAAAGCTAAGTTTTTATATAATAATAATAAATATACTACTATTAGTATATCCCTATTTAAGGCCCTTATAAGATACTACCCTCAAATAGTTAACTACTACTTACAAAACGTTAGGATTAGGACCTAAGGGGTTAATAAAAGGCTTAAGAAGCTAATAGAGCTTTGCTAAAGAATAGCTAAGAATTAGTAATATATAATAGAGATATAAGCTAAGAATGCAAATATAAGAAGAAAAGCGTAGTTATATAATATTAGAGATATTATAGGACTCTTAATAAAGAACTTCTATTTTATAAAGGGTTAGCAAAAGCTCGCCCCACGATTTATTCCTATCGTAGTTATAGAAGTTATAAGCTCTAATACCTATAGAGTATAACTTCTAGAGAAGTATAGTAGAGTATATAATATCTTCTCTATTGCTTTACTTAAGTTATAATATAGCTAAAAGCTTGCTAAGGGGTAGCTCCTAGACCTTAAGAAGACCCTAAAGAATAGGAAGTTAAGGATATTATATTATAAAGGGAAGCGCTAATAAGCCCCCTATATTTAGGTAAGTAAAAGGGCTAGCTAGCAGAGTATAATACCTAGGAGCCTGAAGAATACTTAGCGAACGCTTTGCAAATCCTCGCTAGATTCAAGAAATAGCAGCGTAAGTTATATTATAAGTGGGATAATAAGTAGTATAGAGTAATAAGAAAAGTAATTAACTATAGGATAGCTAAAACGCTAAGATAAAACCCCCCCCTATAAAAGCAATATAAACCCTATAGGTATCTAACCTTATACTACTATAGAGGTCTACTATATATTCGCTGAAGTTCTGCTAACACTACTACTTATTATTATTACTATTACCCTCTTCCATATTATTATTATCCTCGTTGCTATTATTACTATCCTCGCTCTCTTCTTCCAAGCTATTACTAGTAGTACTACGATTACTACTCCCACTATTGCTCTCTATAGTATTATTAGAGTTATTATCCTCTATACCTAAGGACTTATCCTCCTTATTATTACTAACCTAGTATTAATAAGCTATTACTAAGTTATTACTAACCTTCTTATAAGAATTAGGTTAAGGTATAAGGCTACTACTAATAACCTTAGAGATAGTAATAAGAGCTTAGTAATAGGCGTTATATAGCATATAGGAACCTTAAGTCTTTAAAAGCTCCTATAAGAGAAGCATGGATATATAGGTATTGCTCTTTAAGAGCTATATTATTAGGATATTAATAAGCTTATTAAGAAAGGTAGCTTACTTAAAGATATAATTTTTATTATATAAGTAAGTAGGAAGAGTATTATTAAGCTATATTATAATCTCCTTAACTAAAACCTTATCCTTAGCCTAGCAAGCTACTTATAAATATATATTAGAATAATAAAAGGGTAAGACTAACTATAAGGTGAAACCTACCTCAAGCAAAACCTATAGATATACCTAGGTGCGTGAAGCTATACTCTCCTCTATACCTATAGCAAGTAGTTGGTTCTTATAGTTCTTAGCACTAGGCTTAAGGCTAGTAGGGTTTACTAACTAGTTATAGAGGCATTAGAGAAGCTCTTACTCCTACTCTATAGCTATAAAGATATAGAAAATCTCGCACTATTAATAATAACTAGTAGTAATTATATAGGTATAATACTTAACCTACTTCTAATAGACATAAATAGTACTAATAAAATAAATAGGAATCTAGAAATAGGAAAAGTTAGCTTATACCTTCCCTAAACGATTGCTAAACTTACCCTATAGCACTTAATACTGCAAACCTAGTATACCTTATATATATAGTTACTATTATATTAATAGCTGCAAATAACCTAAGTATTCTTAGGGAGCTATAGCGCATAGCTAATACAAGGTTCGCTACTACCTACCTAGTTATACTAATAGTTGCTATTACTAAGCTCAGACTTAGTAGGGCTATACTTAGCAAGGAGTTAGCTAATAAGGCTCTTAGCGCTTATAATAGTTATAGAAGTATTAAAGGATAGGAAGGATCCTATAAAGGGTCTATAAAGGCTTAATAAATGGCTTAGGTAATATAAAAGTAGTTATTAAATAATATAATATAATAAGGAGGGAAAAAAACTAACCCTAGGGAGGGAAAAAGCTATTATTTTATAGATAGCTAAAGAGGCCTTGCTAAACTATTATAAAGGTAGCTATAACTTTAGATAGTAAAGAATAGTAATTATTTACTATAGTAGGTGCTACTTACTAGGAGGTAGATATAGTAAATTAGTAATAGTAATTACTATCTAACCTATTTAATAGCCTTATAACGCGCCTATTTAGAAGGGGGATAAAAGGATACAAAATGAAGTTATTATAAGGGTATAGTATAAAAGAGTGCTTACTAGATAAAGGGCGAATAGCTAGAGAATAAAAATAAAGTTACTATAAGGATAACTATTCTCTTTTAAAAGAAAATAATAGGATCCTTTTAGATTAACCCTAGATAGAGGGTATAAAAAGGGACTAAAAGGAGAGGAACTATAAGGAATAAGACTATAAGCTTAGCTACTATATCTATAACTCTAAGGGCTCTATTATCTTTTAGTAAATATATAGCAAACTATTACTACGCTAGATAATAGCAATAATAATAAAGGACTAGGACCTACCCTAGATAACTAAGAGGGGTAATAATAGAGGGCTAACCTATAATATCTACCCTTATAGTAAGGACTATTATAATTAGAAGGGGGATAATTATAAGGGACTAGATACCTAAGCTAGAGAAGCTGGAGATACCTCGGCTAGTATAAGCTAAAAGGATAGAGAGGCCTATAGGTCTAGGGTATAGAACCCTTATAGCAAGGACTTAGTAAATACTTACTAAAGGCTAGAAAAGAAGGATCTTAGAAGAAGCAAGCAAAAGTAGCATAGTAATACTAGACCTACCTTTTAGGTGCTTCTACTATTAGTTTGACCTGACTATGGCTCTTAGCCCCTCAATACCTTTACATTTAGATAAGTGCTAATATTTAGAAAAAGCCTAGGGCCCTAAAAATATTAAACCTACTAGTCTAAAATATTCTAGATTATGAACTCCTATAGTTTATACCTAAGTAGAAAAAAGGCAGAAGACTAGCGTTTAATAATAGAAATTAAAATCTATATCCTCGCTAAGTACCTCATAGAGAAAGTAAGCTAGGCATATTTTAAAGCAAGATAATAAATACTAATAGTAATTAGCTACTTTATATAATGAAAGAGAAGGTCTCTAGAAGGCAAAGCATAGCTAAAAATCAATATATAGTTAAGGACTTATATTTAGGAAAAGAATAAATCAATTTGCATTTGCAATATATATATTTAAATTAGAATTATACTACTATTATAGATATATGCAACAAGATCTAGCATTTATAGCAGCCTAATGTTAAAAACGACTTAAAAGTTATTAAAACCTCTTTATTTAATAAATATATAATATGCTTGCCCTATTAGCTAGCAGTCCATAGTTAGGAAGCCTAGCTAGGATACTATTAATATACTTTTTATAGCTATTTCTAGGATTACTATAAGCTATAATAACTTTCCTAAATAGTTATATTAACTAATAGGCTAGGTTCTAGGTATTATTAAAAGCACTATTAAGTATATTACTTCCCTAGCTATGCTACCCGCTATTATATCAATAGCACTTGCTAAGTTATAGATCTAACTACCCGAGTAATTTTCTATTATACTTAATATTACTTAGAAATTAACTAAGCTAGAATAAATCTTTTAATAGCAAGTAACTCTAATAGTAATTCTTATTAAAACAAACTACTCTATACTATAAAATCTCAGGTAATACTATTATATATAGCTCTATATATATTTATTGTAGTTAGTGATATAATATTTTCTTATATTTCTATTTTTAGTAAATTACTATTAGAGTGCTATATATTAGTTACCCACGAGTGCTATCCCTAGCACCTATAGGGGCACTTTAGGCTTCGCTAAGCCCCGTAGGGCAGCGGCTAGGTGCATGCTAACAATAGATCAGCCTTATTCAAGAGCCCTATGAGAATGCTAGTCTTTTGCTCCATTTTAGCCGCTAGGATATATAAAAGGACCTGCTAATCTATTATAATCTAGATATTTATCTAGTAAACTATATACTTAAACTAGATACTACTAAATGTTTATACTTATTAGATAATATATAGCCTCTATCTTTACTAGCTATCTTAGCCTCTATAGTACTAGGGATACTTATATATATTACCTAGATACTATTTATTACCCTCTAAGTAACCATTAGTAGTATTACTCAAGAGGCTTTAATTCTATTATATATAGCAGATAACTACCTATACTGGACTCCTAGGCTAATTATGCTAGTTAATTTTCCTAGTAATATAACTAAGGCTAAGCTAAATTAAAACTTTATTAATCAAAATAGCTAACTTATAAGTATTAAAGATTTAAAAACGTTTACTAGGACTACTAGAATTTTGTAAGGGACTGGATACCCAGACCGGAGAAACCGGAGACGCTTCGGCTAATATAGGCCGAAGGGATAGAGAGGCCTATAGGTCTAGGGTATAGAACCCTTATAGCAAAGACCTAGTAAATACTTACTAAAAGCTAGAAATAAAGGATCTTAGAGGAAGTAAGCAAAAGTAGTATAATAATACCGATCCTACCTTTTAGGTGCTTCTACTATTAGTTTAACCTAACTATAGCTCTTAGCCCCTCGATACCTTTATAATTCTTTTGCTTTTACCCTGCTTTAGGAAGGTTAGTAATAGTAATAATACTATATACCCGAGTAACGCCTACTAATTAAGCTAAAGAACCTATACCTAATATTTACTAAGAGCAGAGCGAAATAGCCTATATAAACCTATATAAAGAAGCTAACCTTAGTAAGTAATTAGAGGATAATATGAGCTAATAAGGGGAGGTAAGAAGCTATGCTTTAAGCGAGGCTAGGGGCCCCGAAGAGAACAGGCTACCTATGCTAAATGCTCGCTATATAGATACTAAGTATATATAAGAGAATAGGGTATATAAGACCCCTTCCTATAAACCGGATAGGCTAACGGGCTAGATATCTATAGCTATAGCTAACGGGCTAGCCTAAGCTAGAGGGCTAGATAAAGCAACTAGCTAAGTGCTAATATAATAGATTATAACTATAATAGCTAACTAATAGGAGCTAATTACTACTATATTAAGCAACTAAGCTCCTACTGAGTAATCGCCTAAGGTTTATAAAAAACCCCTAAATTATAATATAGTATGCCTTACTAGTAAATCTATTAATATAATAAGAGAAGATTAGCTTATTATAGTAGAAGAGGCTTATAAGCACCGCCCTAGCTGCTCTAATAGCTAGTATATCTAGTAGGCTTTAAGTATAATAGAGTATACCCTATAAATAGAATAGCGGAATTATTAGCAAATGCTTATAAACGAGTCGGGGAACTAGATAGACCTTAAATAGGAAGACTTTAGAATTTTTATAAGAGGGTAGTATATTATACCTAAGCTCTAAGAATAGAACTACTATAATACTTTAAGATAGTGCTATTAGAAGGATAATAAGAAACCAATTATATATTAGGCTTAATAGGAGTCTATTAACTAAGTACTTAGCGAGCTAAGCATTAGCAATACAAAGGCGCACGCCTTCTTTTAGGGCCTTATTAGGACCCTAAAGGATAAATTCTTCAAGCAGGATATTAATTATACTAATATATATACTATCGCCCTATATATATAGAGATTATAGGAGATCATAGAAGGGAGATGCAGGGGAACGTCCGCTAGCTATTCTAAGTTATATAAGTAACTATACTCAGGCTCTCTAGACCGCCCTTATAAGAGCAGCTCGCAACCCCCTAGGTTAATAGACTTAAGGGATTGCTACCTAGAGACCCTATCCTAGAATAACTACTTAGCAGATGCTCGCTCAACGCCTAGCGCTAGTAATATATCTACTAACTCCTAGGGACCCTAATGCTATAACTATAAGAAGTATAGCTATATCTCCCCTAACTATACTAAACCCCGTATATAGCTAATAGGTAGTAATTAGAACCTAAACCTAAGACGGGGCGGGATAAGTGCAATTATAATACCTAGTATAACTAATACTAAAGACTCGGGAAACGAGTAGGCATAGATATAACCCCGAGGGGTATTACGCTAGAAATTACCTTAGTTCTAATAGGATAGATTATTAAGGGATAGGTATTAGCGCTCCGAGCATCTAGCAAAGTTAAACTAGAGGTTAATATAGATACCTATATAGTAGTAGATATTATATAAGAAGACCTTATTAAGAGGCTCTAACTAAAGGAGGCTACTAGTATTATAGCCCTTAAATTAGTAGATTTCTAGGGAAGGCTTATACTTATAAGCAAGGTCTACTAGCTTATATTCTTCCTTATAAATAGTTAGAGTTACCTATAGAAGATCTGCTAGGCTTTTATTATAAGCCCTTATCCTAAAGGAGCAGGAGATATCCTTCTATCTAATAACTTAATAGGATAGGAAGGTATTTATATAGATACCTATATATATACCTAGTTATATAAACCCCTCTCGCTCGCTAAGCTAGAGGTAATTATCTAAGAGATTATAGAGAATAGCTAATAAGCTTATATTATATATCTAATAAGTGCTATAAGCTCTAATAAAAAGGATATAGAATCCTTAGGCAAAGACTTGCTAGATAATAAGCAGGAGAAGAAGATTCCTAGGAAACTTTAAGACTTTATTAATATTTTTAATAAGGAGAATGCGAAGAAAGTTCCGAGGCTAAAGGGAGTAGTGCACTATATTGAACTAAAACCTAGCAAGGAAACCCTATATAGACTAATATACCTTATATTAGCAGAGCAGTTGCAAATGCTTACTAAGTATATCTAGGATATAGAGGTAGTAGGCTATATATATTATTTAACTACCTCTATAGGAGCACTAGTACTATTCATACCTAAGAAGGATAGAAGCCTATAACTATATATAGACTATAGGGGACTAAATGAAATTATAATAAAGAACTATTATCCTCTACTATTAATTAGCAAGCTTCTAGATAGACTCGCTAGAGCAAAGTTTATTTTAAAGATTAATTTAAGCAAGGTATACTACTAAATCGCAATTAATAAAGCAGATAGGTAGAAAATAGCGTTTAGAATATGATATAGGTACTTCGAGTATACTATAATACTATTCGGGCTTATGAATACCCTAGTAACTTTTTAGGCGTATATTTACTAAATACTTACTAACCTTTTAGATATCTGCTATATTATATACCTAAATAATATTCTAATCTACTTAGATATAAGGGAATAGTATACCAAGGACCTCTATGCTATCCTACGCCGCCTAAGGGCTACCGAGCTATTTATAAAACTAAAGAAGTATAACTTCTACTAGATAGAAGTAGATTTTCTAGGGTTCTATATTACTTAAGATAATATTAGGATAGACCCGGATAGAGTCCGAGCGGTTGCTAAATAGCTAGTACTAAAGTCTTTTAGAGATATCTAAGTATTCCTTAGTTTTTATAACTTTTATTATAAGTTTATTATAAGATATTCTCATATCGCAGCCCCTATAACTAGTATACTTAAGGGAAGCTAGAATAGCACGAAGTCAGGAGCCTTCGCTTAGACGGGGGAGATATAGACTGCATTCGAGATACTTCGGAGAGCATTCGCTAAAGCCCTAATACTAAGATACTATAACCTAGCATTAGAAACCAGGGTCGAGATTAATATATCTACTTAAGCAGCATCTAGCGTGCTCTTATAGAAGTATAGCATAGTTTAGCACCTAGTAGCCTTCTAGTTAAGGAAGCTCTTAGATATAGAGAGGCGCTAGGCTATAAGGCAATAAGAACTCCTTGCTATTATAAAAAGTTTAGATCACTAGGCATAATACCTATAAGAACTCCCTAAGAAATTCATAATACTTATAGATTATATAGCATTAAAAGGAGTGCTCGCTATGCCTACGTAGGATATTTATAGAAGACTTATGCAATAGGTTTACTACCTATTAGCATTTAACTTTAAAATCTAGCATAGGTCGGGGGTTATTAACCTAGTAGATAGACTATTATAACGCCCTAACTACGTAGTAGAAGATACTAAGGTGGATAATATACTTCCCACCCTTAGAAAGAAACTTAGGCTTATTAGCTAGCTTTTAGCAAATATTCGCTAGTATATTACTAAGCTTAAAGGAACTATAGCAGTCGCGAGAACTTATACCCGAGCCGTCCAGCGAAGCATATAAGAACCTTGCTAGAGGGCTAGCTCTAAGGTTAAGGGATCCTCACCCTCAAGTCAGCACCACCTAGAGTTATAGTAGATAATATATAGCTTATGCTACTATTATCTGCTATTACTAGAAATATAATATATTAATCTATTATAAGGATATGTAGAGTTTTTAATAGATAGATAGAAGTTTTAAAACAATTATAATCTATATTATTTACTTTATCTTAGCTCTTTATAAGGCATTTTATCCCTATATTCGCATTTCTTTATTTTTAGAGATCTATTATTAGAATAAAGTTTGAGTATGCGAATTACTTCTAGCCTTAGACTATTATTATCTAGCTCTAAAGTGCTAATAGGTACATAGAGCATATAGAGGTTAGTAATGTAGATAATTAGTAGTCTGGAATTCTATATATTAACCGTTTCAATATAAATATTCTAGGATGTATGAGAAGATGAGACTGAATGATTCTATAGGAATATACCTCAATTTAGCTATACTTCAAAAAACGAAAAGCTTTCTGGATTATTTTAGTATTCAAAATAAGGTGGTATGAAGATATATACCCTAAGTTATTAAGATATCTAATTATTATCTTAGTTAGCAATAAAGTGTTAGATATATTCTTTCTAATTATTAACCTCTAATAGACTGAAACCTTATTTTCTATAATTAATTAGAAAGAGATATATAAGTTTAGTACGCCTATCTAGCTCTACTTAAGCAGTAGAAAACTCTTCTCAAGCCTAAGCGAAAGGCTCTGAGTTACTTATGCAAATAGTAGTACTAACGCATACCTTATTTAGCTTATTAGCTATATATAATACCGCTTAAATAATACTAGGGGATAGTAACGTCTTAGGATAGAGCATCTCTAAGTCTTTAGAAGTAACTACGAGATGAATTTTATAATTCACGTATAATTATAAGATAGAATAGAAAGAATAATCTTCCTATTTAGTTACCTTGACGAGTTCTACTAACTATATATTTACTATATTATTACTTATAAGGCCCTAATAAATAAGTCGCGCTAGGCGGGTTTTATTTTAGATACTTTATATAAAAGAGATAACGTTAGCTCTTCTATACTTAATAAACTTATTAAACTAATTGCATAAGTACTTCAAGACGATGCGCTTATTAGGATCTTTATCTAAATAGTTGCTAAAAGCTTATATATCCTTAGCTAGAGCTTTAGTAATTTCCCTAGAGATAAATAAGTATAATTAGAGCTTTAGTATTAGATTTCTCTTACTATATTCCCCTTATAAAGATAACTCTGTACCTAAATCCCTTAACTAAACTAAGCAGCCTTCTCCCCTTTATAACTTATATTCTTATAGAACTCCTAAAAATAATTAAAATCTTATTACTAGTAATTAGAGGTATTTTATAAGCTATCAGTCTATCTATTATAATACTTAAGGCTATCTTGTCTTTTAGACTAGGCTTTATTCTCTATAGCTCTACTACTTGAAAATTATATTAGCTAGCAAAAGCTGCGGATATAATTATCTAACTAATATTAAGCCTCTAGTAGTTATTATTCCCCTTTTTGATAACTCTTAACTAATTTGCTCTATTTAACTAGTTTTTATTAATAGATTTCATTTTGAGGTCCCTAGCGAGGATTTAATTATTATTATTTAGCCCTTCTGGATAATCTTAGCTAAGACTATAGATAATATTTACTATATTATTAATAAATACTACTAAAGAGTTATAAGTAAGTCTACCTTTATTCTTATATATTAGCTTAATTAACTTATATCTTAGTATTATAGAGCTCTCTAAAGGGGCTATTAATGGGCTATCTGAGACTATAGAAGGACTTAGTATTTTATTAATTATTAAAGCAGAAGTTACCTATATAGTTTCAACTAAAGTATGCTCTAGTATAAGTAATAGCGTTCTAGTATTCACTTAAATATATAGAAGTAGTAGTTCGTCTATATTCCTTAGAGATAATAAGTTATCTTCTGGTTTGTATAGCATAGAAAGCTATAATATATTATTTTATAAATCCAAACTTTGCAGGCTAACTTGCTAGCTTTAGGAGCTATAAGTAGTGGTATTGAGGATTATATTGTTAGACTTATTAGAAAATTCGTTAATAGTACTAGAAGATTCAATATTAATATAATAGCTAGTTAGTATTTCTAGCTCCCTTGCGTAATAAGCAGCAGATATTATTAGCTAATTAGGGCGGAACTCTTTAAGTATAGGTATTTAAATAGAGCAATAAGATTTAGGACTACTTAGAAATAAAGCTAGGGCTGCTTTAAAAACTAGTAATATACTAATTAGAGATAATATATTAGTAGCTATTCCTATAGGAGTAAATTTAATTACTATTCAAGCACTTTAGAGCTTATATATAGTTAAAAGAGTATTGGTTAAGTTAGGTTTACTAATTATAGTCTAAGCTAGTATCTAGACTAAAGAAGATATAGATTTAGAAAATAAGAGGAGCTAGTTTATTTATTTAATACTTAAAGGTCATTAGAGCATAGTTATATCATAACCTAGGGTCTATTCCTAAAGAGGGCTCTCTTTAAGACCTAAGCTAGTATTTAAATCCTAATTATAAGCTAGAGTTATATTCTAATTTCTATCTATAGGAGATAGGTTAATATAATATATCTAGGGATCTATAGTAGGAAGACTAGGCGAGGTGCTCTATAAGATAAGTATTATACTTATAAAGCTATTATACTAAGCAGGCTTAGACCTACCTTGCTCTATAATAGTTTAATAATTATTAATATTAGCTAAGTTAGCTATAGCTTATAGAATAGTTTCTTTAGTAGGTTTAGCTATATTTATACTAAGGGCTTCGCTAGGCTTAGTTTTATATTAGGAGAAGGGAGCTAAAGAGTTCTATTCCCTCTATACTAGTATATAGAGGTTAAGATTTTTAAACTTATTAATATAACTATTAGAGCTATATATCTTAATTATAAACTAAGTAATCTTTATAATATAGTTAGGGTTAGCATTATAAACTTTTAAAGAGACTCTTTCTACTGCGCGTGATTAGTATTATCTAAAAATATTTAATAACTAACCTATATTAGTATTTTTAATTACATCTCTAAGTATATTAAGGCTAGTAGCCTTAGAAAGCCTTTTAAAATAAGAGATTATATTATCTACTCACTATAATACTATAATATAGTATTTTAATAAAGCTTAGAGTAAGAAGTTAGAGTATTTATCAAAAAGATAGAGAAATAGATTTAAAATACTATATAGATTATGCTTAGGCGTCTTAAAACTAGTAGGATATCTATCTCATAAATATATCTTATAAGAATATAGTTATTATATATAACCCCTAGGCTATTATAAGTCTATAGGAATATAGCACCTCCCTATTAAGTTCTCCCCCTCCTGTTTTATATTAATATAATAAAATAAAACCTTGATCTATAGAATATAAAGCTTAGCTTCTATTAAGGTATTAAGCCTATTAATATAATAAGGCAGCTTGGAGCCCCTATTACTATATAACCCTAATACCTCTAAGTAAGGCTATTCTAATAATAATACTAGGTTTATAAGATATACTCTAACTTAATAGAAAGGATATATCCTATGAATAACGCTAATTTTGATTATTCTGAATATTACTAAGTTATTAAACTAAGAGATATCTAAGAGGGTAATTATATATTTAGGTACCTATATCTATAAGTAGACGTCTTAATAGATATACTACTACTAGCAAGGCATAATAGTATATAGGCGTTATTTCTATATAGGTAAGGGGAAAAGGTAGGTATTTCAATACGTAGTTAAAAGAAATAAGTATATATAACTAACCCCTCTTTATAACACCTTTATAAGACTACCCTATACTTAGGTCTATGAGGCTGCCTATAAGGATTTGAGTAGTGAATAGATATTATAGAACCTGAAATGCTAAGCATGTTATTAGGGAATTATTAATCTAACTTTATTAATCCCTTCTTAGCTATGCCCTTAGCCTATGAGGCTATTACTAAACTACTTAAGCTAAGTATGCCCTAGCTAGATACCTAAATTAGTACTTATAATCTTAATAAAGGCTATATAAGTGCGTGAGAATAATAGCTTTCTAGAAAGCTATTATTAGACCACTAGAGCTAAGTATGCCCTAGCCAGCTGCCTAAATCGGTACTCACGATCTTAACAAAGGCCACATAAGTGCCTAAGAATGATAGCTTTCCAGAAAGCTATCGTCAGACTACTAGAGCTGAGTATGCCCTGGCTAGCTGCCTGAATTAGTACTCATGATCTTAATAAAGACTATATAAGTGCCTGAGAATAATAGCTTTCTAGAAAGCTATCATCAGACCACTAGAGCTAAGTATACCCTAGCTAGCTACCCAAATTAGTACTTATAATCTTAATAAAGGCTATATAAATACCTAAGAATAATAGCTTTCTGGAAAGCTATTATTAATCCCTAATATAATATTATGTTCCCTCTGAGATATAAATATAGGCTAAGTATTAGATTTATATTATTATTAATATTAATTCCTCCTGAGAAGTTATTATACTCTAGTGTTACGACCCGTCATACATGGATAACAGTCAACCGACCCACCTGGGCGTTAAACGACTAGGATAAGATATTTATACTATAGGATAACGGGAATAATAGGGACTTACTCGGTATAGAAGAACTATAGAATAAGTCACGTAACGATAAGGTAAGGAAACGATTAATAGAGCATAGGAAGGAACGCTTAGTAATTAGTTAGACTTACTAACTAATTGCAATCACCTTATATACCTAGGTGATCACTTAGGATAGGATAAGTATACTATTCAGGACTTATATATAGTATAACCCTAAACCCGATTTATAGTTAGACTTCTATAGCTCTTTAGTAATTAACTTATGAATATCTTTATATTTATTAGGGATACTCTCAGCTTACCTTTACTACGAATTACTTATTAAGTCTAAGACTAATTACCTTAGCCTCTGAAAAGTCCGATCTACTATAGCCTACAACCCAGACCACGACCTTAGCATACTATTACTACGTTTTAATCCCTAACTTCTATTAGTAGACCCTACTATTAGATAGCTAACTATAACACTTTAATTACTCCTATTTAGTAAGTTAACTATTAAAAACTACTAATAATATAGATAAGAATATCTTCTCGCACCTCTGCTAAATCGCTTACCCCGGGAACCTCCTCTTCTTTATAAGAACTAGTTCGAAATCTAGCTAAAGAACTTAAAGGAGCCCCTATAGCTATAGACTCTAATAATAAGGTAACCCTAAAGAAAGATACCTATAACCGCCTCTGAGCTAGAGTTAAAAAAGGAGATAATAATACTATTAAAATCTAGACTATATATAATAAAACCGCTATAGAACTCCAGAGCCTTAAGAGAATAATATAATAACTAGGAAATAGCTCTTAATATATTATAGACCTAGAAAATAAAGTTATCTATCTTTGAGGATAAAATAGCTATATTAATATCGAGGAACTCCAAGAAGAAGTTAGAACTCTATACGCTACTACTAATATTATCACAACCCCTACTAGAGGACGACAGAAGCTTAAGCTTAGCCCCCTAATAACCTATAATAATACCCCTAGATATTTCAAAGGATTTCTAATTCAAGTTAAGAACTACTAGAACTTCTACTATAGCGATTTTACTAACTAGACTAAGAAGGTAGTTTATATAGCTACTTACCTTAGAAGACGAGCCCTTAAGTAGTTTAAGCCTACTTAAGAAGAATTCCTTAAGTATAAAACCCTGGATAAATATTCTATAGAAACTTGCGATATCTATAGTAGTTTCTAAGGATTTAAAAATACTCTCTGCTTATTCTTTTAGGACCCTGATAAAAAGCAGCAAGCTAAATAAGAACTATTATAACTTAGATAAACTAAGTCTACTAAAGATTTCGCTATAACCTTCTAGTAACTTAGTATCTAACTCGACCTTACTAAAGAAACTAAGATCTTTATATTCTATAAAGGTCTTAAAAACGAAGTTAAGGATAAGATTATTAAGGTTAACCGCCCCGACGACTTTCTCTAGTATGCTAATCTTGCGATTAAGATTGATAACTAGTTATTCGAATACCGCAAGGAAAAAGGCGAGAAACGATAAGGACCTAATTTAAGATACAAGTTTTAATAGCAGCCTTAATATAAGTTTAGTAGTTAACGAAACGATAATAAGCCCTATAATAACTAGAATAACACTCGATAGAGTACCGCCTATAGATAATATAGTAGACCTATAGATCTCAGCATAATAACTAAGCCTAATAATAAGAAACCCTGGAACCCTAAGTGCTATAACTATAATAAGCAAGGTTATATTACTAAGGACTGCAAATAACCCAAGAAGCTTCCTTAGAAACCTATAGCAGAGCAACTACGATAAGTTAACACGATCTCGAAAGCCCCCTATATATCGCTATTATAGACCGGGTGTTATAATAATAACTACTAAATTTATCTCGAAGATAAAGAGATATTAGGATACTACCTAAGGGATAATAACCTCGGACGATCCGGATATAATATAACTACCCCGGATACTTATCCTAGAACCCTAGTAATAATATATACTAGTAATAGCAAGATCATAAGAAAGCCTAGAGAACAGCTTAATAAGATGCTATAGATCTAACAACTCGAACCCGTTAGCATACCCCCTATTATATATAACTAGGAACTAGAAGATAATAATAACTAAAAACTCGTACGCTTCTAATTAGCGGAACTTATATACCTAGAACGAATCTAAGATAAACCGCATAACCCTATATAGGAAAGGCAACTTAAAGCTATGCTTATATATATATAATAATAAAGATATATATATAGAAACCCCGCTAAGATCGAGCAAATTAACTAAGAACTTAAAGAATAAGTTAAAGAGGAATCTAATAAAGAACCAGAATATTAATATAACCTACTAATAGAATAATGACTTCTTAATATAACTAGTAATTAGACTTTCAGAGAAGGCGAAAGTTTACCCTATAACTCGGATAAACCTCGTAATATTGCCTAATAACGTGCTTAGATAGAGATTGCTTATAGGTTTACCCCTAGTATAGATAACTCTAGCTCTAAAGAGGAATCCGATAACTAGGAAGATAAGACTAAGCAACTTCTAAAATACTAGGAAATAAATATATTTCAGGATTAGTAATAATAATATTTCTATAGCACTTTAGCAACTTAATAAGAACGAGACTACGTTCCCTAACTATATATAGAAGACTACCCTATATTGAGGAGCAACTACTAATTCTACCGAACCCTCTTCTAGCCTCAATATTTTTATAATAAGTATAAGGAATATATAGGAGAAAAATATAATTACTAATTCTACCCTAGAAGATATATTAACAAACCTATCTGCGAAGTCTACTCAATATCTATTATAATTAGATAGACTATAGTATTACTCGAGGATAACCTTATAATCTTCTAGCCTAGCCTATAGTTTCCTATGAGATATTAATACAATAATATAATAAAGTAGGATAAATACTAATAAGATAAGTACTAAGTATACTATTAAGAAAAAGTACGCGCCTAGAGAATTGCAAAGAATAGACCTAGCCTCCTATAGGTTAGGATCTATGAAAATAGCCTTATAAAGGTATAATAAGAAGGAAAATAGATTAACTACCCTAGATAACTAGGATAGTTAAAAAACTAGACTTGCCTACTAAAGAAAGATCATAATAAGCAATAAGTAAAAGATCTATCTACTAAATATTATAAAGATATAAGGGTAATATCGAGCTTGAAGTTACTATTAACTAGCAGATAATACTCGCGCTAATTAATAGCAGAGCTAAAGCTAACTATATCGCCCCATGAGCTATTAATAAGCTAGAAATATAATAGGGAGGAAAAGAATAACTATACTACTTATATATAGCAGAAAGAGAAGAATTCAAGTACGAAGGAGGTACTATCTATAATAAGACTACGCCCCTTAGGATAAGCTACCTAGATCGGAAAGAAAGAATCTAATTCGATATTACTAATATAAGAACGTATAACATAGTATTAGGATTACCCTAGCTATAAACGAATAACCTATAGATAGATTAGAGCAAAGGCTAACTCTATTAGGACTATAATAATTCAGTCCCTGAGTAGCTCTATTAAAATCAGGCCTTAAACGGATTAATATAATAAGGAGCAGCAAAATAATATATCTATTACCTCAAGATAAAAGAAGCTATATTATAATTACTAATAATAATAGATCTCGAATAAAAAGACGATCTACTTCTATCTATCCTAGAAGAATATAGAATTTATAAGAAACTCTTTATAGCTAAGCTAGAGACTAGACTACCCAAATATACTAGTTTTAATCACGAAATTCCCCTTAAGGAAGGGAAAGAACCACGATTTAATAAGATCTATAGACTTAATCTAATAGAAATAGAAGCCCTAGATAAATACCTCGAAGATGTGAGGGGCTAGCCCGGGTTTGTTCAACTTAGGGGTGCCTTAATTATAGTAATCTAAGCTAAGGAAGGAAAGTTTCCTAGGAAGTTCCCTATGTAATAGAAAAGCGGATATAGGGCGAATATTAAGCGAGAGCGGTCGTTAAGGGTAGAATCCTTAGGGTCTATAGCACCGCCTAGATGCTAGTAGTAGCATAGCCTGTAATATATACCCCTCCCCCCCCTCCCCCTAGCCCTTATATGAGTTATAGGTTTGAGCACGGGCTAAGGGCTAGTCTAGAGCGATATTAATCCAGGCTGCTAGCTGCTCTATATCCTATAAGTAATAATTATAATAATATGATTTTTCGCACCCCTAGTTTGCTTCCTCTTTTCCCTCCTCCTATTAACCTATACTAGAGTAAGTTAACTAATTAATTATAATATTATTTTAGCTAATAACTCGTCGTTTTAGTAGCGTTATTAGCACGCTCTCGGTCTGCATTAGTATAAGTTCGTTATATCTAAACCCCTATTAATCGCTAACTTATATAGATCTAATTAATCTAATTTCCCTCGCCTCTATAATAGCACCCCCCGTAAGTTATTACCTGCTCTTTCCCCGTGGTTTTATTATAATTAACCCTATATAGCCCCTCCCTAACTCTAATAAGGAGATAGAGTCTCCTCCTCTTATTAAAAGCCTGCCTTCTAACTGCTCTACCTCTACTAGCCTATCTAATTATAAAGAGGCTGCTCCTAATAACTTTAATCTTATAGATAATCCCCTTTATATCCTAGCTAGCTAGGAGCTATGCGAGTATCTTAACTACCCCCTTCCTATATATCCTATCGCCTAGGAGCCCCTTATAATATATATTCTTCTACTTATTTAGTATTTTTCTAATATTCTACTAGGGTCTCTACTTATACTAGCTCGTCTTTAGTAATATCCCCTAGGATAAGACCTAGGGACCTCTTCGCAAGGTCCCTTGCTTAAAGTATATATCTGCTATAGCTAAGGCTAAGAAGCTTAGTAACGTCGTAGCTTGCTATAATATTATTAAGCGAGGTATACTATCCTATCGCCTTTTAACTATTATAAGGCTAACTAAGTTATAAGTAATATTATCCGTTATATCTACTATTCTAATAAGGCTATTAAGTCTGCCTATATTAATATAGGTATCGCTTCCCTACTATTCCTTCTCTATAGAGCTAACGTTTTATTAGAGCAACCCTAGCGTAGTTTACTACTAGGAGGAGTTTGCTTCTCTTAGCTAGGACTGCCTTACTTACTATAGCCTCGATAAGAGGACCTCAATAAGACTCCGCTATTCCTATATCTCGGGGTTATTACTAATAATTATAGCTCCCTATATAGATCGAGGCTTATATAGAGCTCTTTTGCACTACTTCTATCTAGAACCGCGAGGTCTATACCTATACTACTATAAAGCGCGCTACTAAGGCTACTATTAAGTTAGACGCCTCCCCCACGCCCTCTGCTAGTTCCCTAGCTACCCCTATCCTTAATACCTCTACTACTACTACTACCTTGCTTTCCCTCCTAGTTAAGCCTAATAAGGCGTAGCTATATTACCTCGCCTAGGCTTACCTAGATATAGCTAAGGTCCTTCGCGAGGTTTATCTTATCCCTGCCTTTCTCTCGTTCCTAATAGATTAATCTAACCCCCCCCCCCCTTTCTTTTTAGCTTGCTAATACTACTACTACTACTTATAAAGAGCAGGAGGAGTGAGGGTTATCTCCCTAGGTCTATAATTCCCGCTCGCCTGCTATCTGCCTGCTATCCGCCTGCCTAGGGCCCGCCTAGGTCTCGTTCTACCTCCCTATAGCCTTATATTATAATAGAGTCTCCTATTTTCTACTTACTTCTCTAATTATAACTTACCTAGCTACTATCCCTCTATCCTGCCTCTGCTTATTAACTACTACCTAGCTTATAGTATAGCATATTAGGGGTTGCTATTATTCTTATTTATTAGGCTATACTTTTCTTTATACTTATCTACTGCTTAGTTATCTTATAACGATTATAGGGGCTCCTAGGTAGGCTAACTATACCCTATCTATTTAACTAATAACTCGCAATGCTTACCCCTACTTACGCGCTTCTAGCATATAGCTAGAATAGACTTAACTTCCTATTTATCCTCTCTATTTTTAAAAATCGGGGGTAGTTAGGGATTATTAACTTCTTAGCCTAGGAGGGGGTTATCTATAGCGTAGCATAGTAGGCTAATATGAAATTAGTTATAGACCCTGCCTAGAATATTTAACTCGACTATAATTAGTAAGATTACCCTAGTTACTTTATACTTTAGGTATAGCTAGTCTAACTTCTTATAGGGTTTCTCGATATAGAAGTTAGCTAGTAATAGCTAGACCTTATCGCCTACTTTATAGCATTTTGCTAGTATCCTTTTACTATTTGCTAATTATTTTATAGTCTATTAGGCTATAGCAATAGCTACTTAGGCTAACTCTATAGTTAACTTTAGTTTACTAATAAACTTATTAGCAGCTAACTTGCGTGAGGTCGATAGCTCTAGCGCGGGCTATACTACTAATACTAGGTTGATATAATATCTATAGGTAAAGAAGAATAGGCTTACTCCTATTATAGCTATATTATAGCTATTAATCGCTAGTTAAACGGAGGGTAAGTAAACCTCTTAGTTATCCTAGGTGAAGTTAACTATTATCTATAGGATTGCTTAGATCTCTTAATTAAAGCGTTCTATTACTCTATCTATCTATAGGTAGAAGGCGGTGCTTAAGCGTTGTTCGATCTTTATGAGCGCGCAGAACTATTACTAGAACTAACTCGTCTAGTTACTACCCCTATTGCTAACGATTGACTTTAGTATACTATAGAATCGGTAGTAGAAGTTTATAAAGCGTTCTATATATATTTCTATATCTATTAAAGGCATCCCTTCTAGGGTTATTATCTTAGAAAGCCTATTAACTATTACCTAGAGGTATCCTAACCCTATTTTTACTATATATAGGAGGTTTATAATAAAATCCATAGTAAGATCGCAATATAGCTATTCTACTACTAGTAAGGGTTAGAGAAGCCTGCGTTTTGCTTATCGCTAAATCGTTCTACGCTTGCAGCTATTATAGTTTCTTATAAACTAGCGAACTATAGAGGACTATCCTAGCTAGAAGTATTGCTAGGCTAGGATAGCTAGGGTATTATTCTAACTAGGGTAGCCTATTATTACTAAGTCATAGCACTTCTGAATTAACTGCATTCGAAGCACGTTCTAAGGGTGGTTTTTATCTATTGATCCTAGTACCTAGATCTAGTCTCTGAATATTAATTAGCTAAGGGTATTAACGCTATACTTAGCGATCTATAGTTTCAGGCCTAGCTAGGGAGGGAAGCTTTAGTTACCCCTTTTTACTATAGAGTAAGCCCCTTAGTACTAGTTATCTTCTACTTACGCTTCGTTCTATATATATTAAAGGGCTAGATCCTCGAATACTATTATAGCAGGGGCTTTAACTATTACTATCCTCCTTACTTTACCTAGGGCGGAGTTAGGGATTATCTATATTACCCTCCCTTTCTCTTATTTATCCTCTTATCCCTTCGGGGTATCCTATTTATAGCACGAGAGCATATTAGGCATAGCTATTAAGCGATTAGGTTAATATTCTAAGTAGAAATTATACCTCGATAACTACTCTACTTAGCAACTTTAGCGTTCTATTAAATATTGCTTTTATATAAAGTATTCGAAGCTTTTATAATTAGTAAGGACCTTAAACCTAGGGTAGCTTCTTAGCTTAGCATCCTATATATTTAAATAAGTAATTACTACTAATAGCTCCTTATTATAAATTAGATAGTTATATTAAGCAGGGGTTAGCTTCTATAAGTAGAAAGCGACGGAATAGTGCTATCCTTATATATCTTCTTAAGTTAGCACCCCCCCTAAAGCGAACCCTGAGCAGTCTATCTTAACTATAGTTAGGGCTTATAGGTCGAAGTAATATAATACTAGTGCGGTTTAGAAGCAGCGTTTGAGCGCCTAGAATACGTCTTCTTATTCCTTACCCTAGATAAATAGCACTCCTTTTTTTATTAGGAGGGTAAGGGGCTCTATAACCCCTGAGTACTCTAATATAAATACTTAGTAGTAGTTAGCAAACCCTAGGAAACTTTGCAATCCTTTTATTAAAATAAGCGCTTCTTATTTAATAATTACTTATACTTTCTCTATATTATAAGTAATACCTTTGCTTACCTTTAGAATAAATCCTATATACTTTACTATTTTTATAGAGAACTTATACTTTACTAGGTTAAGGTTAAGACTAGCCTCTTAGAGGGCCTGGAGAACCTTATATACTTTCTGCTTATAGTCTGCTCGGGAGCTGCTATTATAAACTAATATATTATTAATATATATTATTACGAAGTTATTAAGGACCTCCTGGAGCGTGCTATTAATATATTATTAGAACGTTATAGGGGCTCTGCTCAATCTAAACGGATAGACTAGCTACTTAAAGAGCCTATATCGCGTGCAAAAAGCGGTCTTTTCCTAGTGCCCTTTTGCTATATAAATCTTATAAAAAGCAGCTATTATATCTAGTTTAGTATACTACTTTGCTAAACTAACCCTCTAGAGGGTCTCTTAGATTAAGGATAAGGGGTAGTAGTCTTACTTAGTGATTATATTTAACGCTTAGTAGTTATAATAGAACTATAATCCTCCGCTAGGCTTCCTAATAAAAAGTATAAGCATACTAGTAGGAGACTTGCTTACCCGAATAAAGCCCTTATTAAGCAGGTCTATAAGTATCTTTTTTAATACTAATAACTCCTCCCTAGATATACTATAAAGGGGTCCCTAGGGTAAGGGTACCTCTTAGCTAGAGGTATTATACTCGAGGTAGATTTTATAATCTATACTAGGATAACTTAGGAATAGGGGGTATAACTTAGCTAGCTTAAGAAGCTCTGCGAATTCGTTATAAATATATTATAGTAGTTTCTCTAAATAGTCTTCTAGTTTCTTTACCTCGAGCGCTTTTTTAATATCCCTTAGGCTTATTACTTATATTCCCGCTTCTAGCCTAGATAGCTAGCTCTTATTAACCCTCTAGTAGATTGCTATAAATAAGGCGGCATTAAGTTAGCAGGCTTCCTAGATCTCCCTTACTCTCTAGGGTTCTTTCTATCCTTAAAGGGTAATAATAACCCCTACCTTCCTATAGTATACCCGCTTCTCTATTATATTATAAACGATATAGTTTTATTCTATCTATAGCTTCCCTAAGAAGAGGTTAGTATTTAGTCCTTTTACTATATAAGCAAAGAGTTACTATATATACCTTTTAATCTCGAGGTATAATATAGCTATACTATTTGCTATAGCTTAAGCTAAGTTATTAATAAAACCTTGCAATCGCTACGCTTAGTAGTTAATATATAGTAAATAGAGGTAGCAGGCATACTAGTAGTCTACTATTATATAGATATTATATCTACAGTCTATTAAAGCGTTAATAGGAGTACTTTTATTAACTCTAACTACTAATATTATAGAAGGCCTGCTTATATTACGTTCTAATTAGAACTATTCCTAACTAGCCCGCTCTTCCTCTATTATCCCTAATACCCGATTTTATACTAAAGTTATTTATTTCCTAAGTTAGAAGGGTCTTCTTTACTTTTTACCTCTCCTAAGTTTAAATATATTATTTCCTTAATAGCTTTTACTACTCTAGGACTATCCTTTGACTTCTTAGTCTTCTAGTAATCCCTTTATAAGTAACTAATCTAGTTATACTTAAAATAGTAGCGTATTTCTTTATTAGGACCTTTACCTATGCCCTTATGCGAAGTGCATACTAACCTTATTATCCTAGTATCCCTATCTATATCTACTCTAGTAGGTAATGCTCTCGATCTAAATATTATAAGCTAGCGCGAAGCATTAGGAATATAATATAATCCCTCTAGCTTTTATATAATATCTTATATAAGGCTAATATATTTAGTATACTTATAGGGGGTCGGGTAGTTAACTAGATAGTTAAGGAGCTTATAAGATAGTACCCTATATAGGTAGTTAATTTAGATACTATCTAGCTATACTATACTACCTGCTTCTATAATAGCATATTTAAAGCGGGGTAGGAACGAGGCAAAGGCTTTATTATGCTTTATTTAAAGCTCTAAGAGTCTTTTGAGAGCTTTGCTTATAATATTAGGGTTACTATAGGTATAGTCTAGGTATACTAAGAAGGTATCCGGCTCGAATAAGCTATTATTACCCCCTGAGCTATAGAAAGCTATAACTACTAGCTATACTTTAGGTTCTAGGCAGGAGTTAATAAGATACTAGGCCTCCTAATTGCTTAGGTAGAAGTCCTGGTCTTCTGACTTTATTATATATCTATTACGCCTACGTAGCATACTTATTATAGTTTCCTCTAAACTTAGGGGGGTTAGGAAGGGGTTTCGATCGCTAAGCGCCCCCTGCTCCCTAGGTAGTCTCTAGCTATAGGGATAGTATTAGTAACGCTAGGGCATAGCTACCTGCTATATCTCGCTAGAGCTCTGCGGTCGGTTTGTTATTAGGCTGCTATATAGTTATTAGGCTATTAAGCTAGTTGCTAAGCTTATTAATTACTATATAAATTGCTTTGAACGCTTCCTTACCTATTAATAGCACTTCTAGACTAGCTACTATAAGTATAGCAGGTTCTATTTCTTACCTGCTATCTATTACGCTATATAACTAGCGAAGCGGGCGTAGAGAGAGAGCTTAGATATATAAGGGGCTAGCCCGGGTTTATTTAACTTAGGGGTGCCTTAATTATAATAATCTAAGCTAAGGAAGGAAAGTTTCCTAGGAAGTTCCCTATATAATAGAAAAGCGGATATAAGGCGAACGTTAAGCGAGAGCGGTTGTTAAGGGCAGAATCCTTAGGGTCTGCAGCACCGCCCAGACGCTAGCAGTGGCGTAGCCCGTAATAGAAGAAAACCTAAAGAAAGGTTATATTAGACCTTCGACGTTACTAGCAGGAAGCCGAATCCTATTTATACTAAAGAAGAATAGAAAGCTATAACTATATATTAACTATTATATACTTAACGAAATAACAATCAAGAATCGCTATCTACTACTACTTATTAATAAAATAAGACGACTCCTCCACGGAGCTAACTAGTTTATAGCTCTTAACCTCAAAAGAGCTTATAACTTAATTAGAATAAAATAGAAAGAAGAATAGAAGACTGCCTTTAGAATATAGAAAGGATATTTCAAATACCTCGTTATACCCTTCGGCCTTACTAATACTCCTATAACTTTCTAAAATATAATTAACTATATCTTATATAAATATATCGATATTTATATAATAGTCTACCTTAATAATATTCTTATCTTCTCGCTAATACTTGAGAAATATAAGGAGGATATATATCACGTCTTATAAGCTCGTTAGGAAGCTAAACTCCTAGTTAAACCAGAAAAGAGCGAATTCTATACCTAGAAGGTAGAATACCTCAGATTCACTATTACCCCTAGGAAAGTCTATATATTAGAAAATAATGTTAAAGCTATTAAAGAATAGCTAGTACCTAATAACCTTAAGGAAGTCTAAGGATTCCTAGGATTTATTAACTTCTACTAGAAATTTATTAAAGACTATAGCAAGATTAATATAGCTCTCACTAGCCTTAGCTATAAAGATACCCCCTTTATATAAGAATAACTATAATAAATAGCATTCCAAAAGATTAAGGATCTTATTACTAACGAACCTATCTTAACTATCCTAGATCTAGCAGAATAGTTTAAAATAGAACTAGATATATCTAACTATGCAATTAGAGTATAACTATCTTAATAAGACTTAGAAGGATAACTATATCTATACGCCTTCTTCTTATATAAACTCCACAGACCTAAACTCAATTACTAGATTTATAATAAGGAACTTATAGTAATTATCGAAGCCTTTAAGGAATAGAGACCTAAACTCTCAGGAACTATATACGAAGTATTCATATACTTCGACTATAAGAATCTTTTATACTTCACTACTTCGAAAGTATTAAATAAATAATAAATTAGATAATTAGAATTTCTATTAGAATTCAACTTTCGGATTATCTACCGTAAAGGATCGGATAATAGCAGAGCTGATACTCTTAGCTAATAACTAGACTATAATATCCTAGTACTAGAAGAAACCTAGGTAATCATCAAAGGAAATAATAATAGAGACCTAGTACTAGCAGCTAAACTCTTAATAATAGCCGGACGATCTAGTACTAGCCTGCCTAGTAAACTAGATAATAAAGTAATTATAGAGTTTTATACCCGCTCTATATATAGTTACTAAGGAGTTATAAAAACCTGGAAACGATTATAATAATAATATAGGGAAAAGATTACTAGAGAACGTATAGCAAAAGCAATAAAGGATTATAAAGTCTGCCTCAAAAGCAAACCCGCTCGATATTAACTATATAGCATACTATAACCTTTACCTATGCTATAAACCGCCTAGCAATCTATATCCCTCGACTTTATTATTAAACTACCGAAGTCTTGAGAACCCCTTATAGGAGTATACTTTAATAGCGTTCTTATTATTATAGACTGACTCACGAAGTACGCCTACTTTATCCTATATAAAGAAGCAAGTAATACTAAAGAATATACCTATACTTTTATTAAGTATATTATTACTAATTATAGTATACCCAAGGAAATCATATTAGATAGGGATAAGATCTTCACCTCCAAATTTTAGAACTTAATAATAATATAACTCGGTATTAAATAAGCAATATTCACTATATTTCACCTATAAACTAATAGATAAATAGAACGAATTAACTAAATCCTTGAAATATATCTCCGCGCCTATATTAACTATAGCTAAGATAATTAGGTAATACTATTACCTATAGCCTAGTTTATATATAACAGCTCAATCGGAGAAAGTACTAAGGAATCCCCCTTCTACTTTAACTACGGATTTGAACCAATCGCCTATAGAAAACTACGAGCAGGCTTAGCTATAGTAAAAGCTATCGCTTTAATATAATAAATTAAGGATATCTAGGCAAATATATATAAAGAACTTAAATTCGTATAATAATAAATAATAAAATTTAATAATAAATAAAGGATTAAGGGACTAACCTTAAAAGAGGGAGATAGCGCCTATCTTATATAGCGAAATATTAAAATAAAATAACTAAGCGATAAACCTAACTATAAAATACTCAGCTCCTTCAAAATTTCACAAGTAATATTACTAGTTAATTATAAACTCGAACTCCTAGAAACCATAAAGTATCACCTAGTATTCCATATCTCACTACTCGAACTAGCCCTATAAGGATTATAAACGAATAACCTTATTATTATAGATAATAACGAACTAGAGTATAAAGTCGAACGAATTATTAATTACCTAGAAGAACTAGATAGATATTAATATCTTATTAAGTAGAAAGGGTATAGATACGAAGATAATATATAGGAACCTGCTAAAAATATTACTAATACGATAGATAAACTCGCAGTATACTAGTAGTAATACTAAGAACGAGAAGTAATACCTACACTAGTTATACTAGTTACTCCCCTAGGTAAAGCAGGTTACTAGCGAATTAGATACCTATATATATATATCAGACTAATAACGGAAGCAGATTAACTAAGGCAAAGAAAACCGTTTATTTAGTTAAGAATACTAATAAAAAACTAGGATTGCCCCGATAAGAAATTCGGAGTACTTAGATTCTAATTACCTAGGATAGTATCTAAGTCTACTACCCTAAACCTACCTATAGACTAAACCTCTGATATAAGGGATACTACTAATTCCTCCTCGGTAACCTCACGACCCTTTTAAAATACTATCCTCTTCTGCTTATATAAATAGTCTAACTACGCTATAGATTTATCTAATTTAGCCTGCGTAGTACGCAAGGTAATAACTTTCTTTCTTAATACCTCCTCTTTAGCTACCTTAGCATCCTCGAGATAAGCAGCCTCGTCTAGCAAATAATTAACTATAGCAAATTAGCTAGGATATACTAAACTACTTAGAAACCTATAAGCATAAATAGCATCTGCTGCTATATTATAAGACTGCCCCAAACGAGTATACTCGCTATAGACTTCACCACTAGAAAGCAGTTTATAACGCTTCCCTATAGACTAATAATAAGAATAAGTTATATTAATAGCAAAACCAAACTTAGCAATATATAGAGCATAGTTATAATAACGAAGAGTAGAGGTAGAATTCGATTTCGATTATTAAATATAACTTAATATAATATTAGTATTATAAATAAATCAGGAAGCACGATTAACGGATCCCTAACCTAGGACTAACAACCTACTTATAATAGGTCTTGAGGATAAGACCTTTTAAAGAGGGGACCTGATATTATAACCCGTTATATATAAATAATAGTTAACCGACCTACCTAGGCGTTAAACGACTAGGATAGGATATTTATACTATAGGATTATAGGAATAATAGGGACTTACTCGGTACGGAAGAACTATAGAATAAGTTATATAATAATAAGATAAGGAAACGATTAGTAGAGCATAGGAAGGAACGCTTAGTAATCAGTTAGACTTATTAACTAATTGCAATCACCTCATATACCTAGGTAATTACTTAGGATAGGATAAGTATACTATTTAGGACTTATATATAATATAACCCTGAACCTGATTTATAGTTAGACTTCTATAGCTCTTTAGCAATTAACTTATAAATATCTTTATATTTATTAGGAATACTCTCAGCTTACCTTTACTATAAATCACTTATTAAGTCTAAGACTAATCACCTTAGCCTCTGAAAAGTCCGATCTACTATAGCCTACAACCCAGACCACGACCCTAGCATACTATTACTACGTTTCAATCCCCAACTTCTGTTAGCAGACCCTACTATCGGATAGCTGACCGTAACATCTAGCTAGGCTAATACTAGCTCTTATATATTATCCTATAGGAATCTACTATCTACATATATAAGCTAAAGATACTACTATAGATCTAGAGCTTAATATATTTTTTTATCTAGAACTAGTTTAAGTTAAGTATTTCTTAGAGTCTTAGACTCTTCTCCCTCTATTCTTTATATATTATATTACTTCTATTTATCCCCCTAAGAATATATATTAGTATAATAATAACTTTATACTTTATACAGTGTTAAAAATCAGTCCCGAGAGCGTGGAGGAGATCTAACCGTTATATCGCGTATCACGATCGTGAATTCGATAGGCGCTAGCATATGTGGGTTAGATATCTGCCGCTGGTAATACCGGTCGAGTCCGCGACCACGCCCGGAGCAAATTTCTTCGACGGCATCTAGCAGAAAGCGATACTAAGCTTTCTTTCTCGCTTCCAGCATGCTATGCACTCTTATTTCTCTATCTGTCGGCTCCTAGACTTGGTAATAAATGCCTCTCTCAGACTCGAGCTTAAATGGCAAGTCCTTGTCGAGGAGCCATTAGAGACGGCATCTGCTGACAGCCGCCTTATAAAAAGCATTATAGGGCGTCTTACCAATGACGCATATGGGAGGTAGATGCTTGATTTTTGCCCAGGCAGACGTGTCCGATTCTAGTTGATCAGCTGGAACAAGGCAGCACACCCAGTCTTCTTCGTCTAGTGGCTTCTCCAGCAGCTCGCTGACATCGAATGGGATATTCTAGCAGGTATAAGCTAATATCTCGGTCAATAAGGATGTGAATACTACCAGTCGTATCGACCGCACACAAAGCACCTCTTTAGCTGAGGTACCACCAGCGTCGGGGGACACCTCGGCACCCGGAGACTCAGGGAGAGCTATAATGCAGGTGGTCACCATCCTGAGTAGGAAGTCTCGCGAATTGAAGTGAGATCGCGTGATAGCTGGAGAGGTTGTAGTCCAGAACTGGAAGGAATTAAGAGCGTGATAGGTACGCTTTCCTTGGTTAGGGCGCTACGTGCATGAAACAATGGGGACAAGGCAACACTGCAGTTGCAAAAGTGCAGTTTTCTCCAACTGTCTATATATTTATATCTGGTGTCCCTCATACCCCCTTTCGGGGCTAGGGAACTTGGCCTGTGACCGCCAGATAAAGCGGTCATTATCAGACTATTGAGTACTAGTAAAGGGCTGTTTAGTAGTTACTTAAGACTTGCAGGATCCTAAATGATTTGCCCTGGAGGCCATTTGGGGCAGTGGATTCGGCATAATGGCTTGTTAACCGTGCGATGCTTAATGTAACTGGTGGAGAGAGGATGCCACAGCCATGAACATCAAATTCCGATGTCATTGGCGCAGCATCCGACACTGACTCAGAGGAGAACATGGCTATACTGGATAGCGTCCTAGGGATTCCAGAGAGAGACGAGCGAGCAAAGTCAATATCATCTACAAATCAGAGTTGATGCTAAGGAAGGGTAGGTCATCCGAAGGTGTCGTCGTGGAATGGCCCACGGGGTGCAATCCGGCGACGACGCTAATGCATGCACTTGCGGCAAAAACCTTTCCTATTTGAGCATGATGGGAGTTCTGTTTGACGGGGGTTCAAAATGCTCAAATGATTTCATGCAAGGTTGTGTGAGGATAAGCGTGGCATAATCGGCTTTGTCATAAAGCAGAACGAAATGTGGCTATCCAAAAGTGGATCGCGTCCATGCATCATACGGACCCACCAGGATCTTCATCAAAGGGCTACGGCAGCCTGCAGGACGCACTAGGTCAAAATTGAATTCTTTCCGCATTAGGTTAATAGGCCTATACCTAAGGGGAGGCTTTTTAAGGGTTCTGATTGGCTAATAATTACTAGGCGAGGCACTTGCGCGAGTCTAGAGCGAAAAGGGCAAGTACGGGCAGGGTAGGGCAGTTACAGCCAGGGCAGTTAAGGCAGTTAGGGCAGTTAGGGCAGTTAGGTGCAGGGCAGTTGTAGCTAGGGCAGGGCAGTTAGGGCAGTTACGCGCAGGGCAGTTAAGGCAGTTAGGGCAGTTAAGGCAGTTAGGGCAGTTAAGGCAGTTAGGGCAGTTAAGGCAGTTAGGGCAGTTAGGGCAGTTAGGGCAGTTAGGGCAGTTAGGGCAGTTACGCGCAGGGCAGTTAAGGCAATTAGGGCAGTTAAGGCAGTTAGGGCAGTTAGGGCAGTTAGGGCAGTTAGGGCAGTTAGTGTCACAGTCTTCCTACTAGCCTGGGGCTACAGTAGGGGTCGCTAAGACTGCGAGTGAAACAAGGAAAAGAGCAATGCAAGCGTGAATAATAACAAATAGTGCAATGGGCAATCATAGGTATATCGTGATGTATTCTGTAATGGCCCCCCGCCTTCTAAGCTTATCTGCTAGAAGTCTCCTACTTAAAGGATGGGCGTTGAGCCCAACCGTGGTCACGTGGAATACCACGTGATGGCCGACTACATCACCAAAAGGCGTGTGACATGTGCCCCCTTTTCAAAAAGCAATCGTCCCGATTGCTATCACTATCGATCTAGGATATACACGCTCAATATTCCCTTTTCTCCTTCTTTGCGTTCCAATCGCTGGAAATCACTATAGCGTTGTTGATCAGTCGTCGCGCTAGCGGAGGAGTGCGTCGAACTTAGATATCTGCTAGCGCTTAGCGGCGCCGTCGTTGCTGGCGTCGCTCGGCGCGAGTCGCTTGTCGCCAGTGCGCTGGAGACCCTCGATCATGGTGTGGAGGTTCGCGATCTCGGCGCGAAGGCCTGCGATCTCCTTGGTCTTGACTGCGTCGATGGCTGCGCGAATCTTATTAGCAACCGCCTGCTTGGACGCGCCGTCGTTCTCAAGTTTGGCGAGACGCTCGCTAATAGCGTTGATATTGACAGTGTCCACGTTAGCCACGTTAGTCTCCACGGTGTCGAGGCGAGGAAGGATTTCCTGTCGGATGCCGTCGATGATGGTGTTAACGTTGCCCTCGGCCTTATCGGCGAGGTCCTTGGCGTTTTTGGCGTCCTTGCGGGCCAACGGGTCCGTGGCAGTGATATTGCCGATATTGACGAGCGGGGCGACGGAAAGGAGGTCGACACGGTTCATCGCGATGAGGTTGCCAGCGATGATTCCATTGGCGTGACCGTGGGCGTTGCAAAAGTACGCAGCGAGGACCTGGGCGCGGCTAGGGAGAAGCTCGCTATAGGCGTTGTTATCGACGTACGCGTTGTACGCTCGCTTGAGGGTGTCCTGGATACGTCTGACGTAGAGGTTGGAAGACACGTTCTCAGAAGGCTCGATGCTGTCGAGGATTTTCTCGATCTCCTCGACGAGGATAGCGTCGGGGTAGTACAGAAAGGCGTCGTTGACGCGAGCCTTCGCCTCGTCGATCTGCTGGCGCCAGGCCGTGGGGCTAGGGCGGCCCTTCTTGGGAGTCTTGCGAGGGGTGGTGGCCGCGGTTTTGGCTGGGGTGCTGGCGATAACGCGGGCTGGCTCGGTGGCCTGGGCATCGTCGTTCTGAACGTTGTCGGCGTTGTTGTCGACGACCTCTTCGCGTTGGGTCTCAGCGTCCGCAGCGAAGAAGTTCTTCTTGGCCGCCTGTTTGCCCTTCTTGCGGTCCTTGCGGGACTTCTTCTTCTTAGCAGCGGACTTGCGAGTCTTGACCGGAGTGCTGAGGTCAACACTGTGGTCGCTGACTTGGTTGTCGCTGTCTTGGTTGTCGCTGCCGTGGCGCGGGGAGACGGGGTTGAGCACCTCGTCGTTCTGGGGGTTAGCACCCTCGTCTTGGCCGCCGCCGTCGTCGGATGGGTGAGAGGACGGGACCTCGTAGTCGTTAGCAACTTCCTTGCCTTTAGAAGCCATTATCGCGGTAGTATCAGTCAGGCTGGCGTTCGGGAGGCTGTATTTAGCGGGTTGGGATAATATTATTGCTTGTTGTGAGAGGTCTGTCGAGTAATAATTGGCGTGTGGGAGAGAAATGAATAAATAAAAGTGTAGGCGTGCCTAAATAAAAGTAGGCAGGTGTGGTGAATGGAAGGAAGGTACGGAAGGAAAAAAATTTTTTTTTGTAATAGGGGTTGGTGAGGAAGGCGCGTAAAAGTTAGCACCCTCCGCTCCTTCCTGTTTGTTTCAATATGAGATGGAGAGATCGAGGAAAGAGTAGTTAATAGCAAAAACAGCGATAACAAAGGGAAAATTTGCGATCCTGATGTTGATTCAGGGTGTATGTGGTCGTCCTGTTGAAAGGATGGGAAAACTGTTCGGTTACGCACGAGGTGCGCGCCTTCTTGCAGCTCTTTCAGTATCCCAGTCGAGGGGGAATTTGGCGTCGTACTCGTTAACGATATCGTTTGCGTTGGGCAATAGGGAGTCTCTTTGTTCCTAGGTGTCGTCTTTTGCTGTGAAGCCCTTCCATCGGACGAGGTATTCAACGGTGGGTTCACGACTCCTCTATGAGACTCTTCGTTTGACGATGTGGTCAAGTTCCCACTCCTCACTACCATCAACCTCAATAGGCTTCGGCGGCGGAGTCTCGCGGTTAAACGGGTCTTCTCCCTGGGCTGGCTTGTACAGCTGGGCTATGGAGAGGATTGGGTGAACCCGCCAGTGCTTGGGAATATCCACCTCGTAGGCGAGAGGACTGACGACACGCTTGATTCGGAAGGGTCCCATCCGTCTAGAGGTCCATTTGCTATTACGTTGTCCTGGCAGGTGGAATCCTTTGCCAAGTCGTATCCAGACTTCGTCCCCTTCGTCAAAAGTCACGTCAGTGTGGCGGTTGTCGTATCTCTCCTTACGCAAGGCGTTCGCTACGTCAATGAGCAGCAGTGCCTCCTTCTGATATGTCTCCCTGAGGACGGTGAGGCTCTCAGTCGGGGCGCTCGTTTGCGCGACTGCGTTGAGGATACTTCGTGGCTTGAATCCGAGCACAACCTCGTTTGGCGATCGTCCGATCGTAGCCGATAGGGAGTTATTAAGATTGTGCTGTAGGGCAGGCAGTACGTCGGTCCACGGGATATTAGGGGATTCAGACGTATGGAACCGTATCGCGATCTCAGCAGTCTGGTTTGTTCTTTCGCTCTGCCCGTCCGTCTGGGGGTGGTATGCTGTTGAGAGGAGGAGCCTGACGTTGAGGGCGTTGAATATCGCGTGCCATACTGCGGAGATGAACTTGGGATCCCGGTTACTGATAATACGACGTGGAATTCCCCAGTCCAAGAGGAAAAATGCGCGGAGTAGGACTATTGCCCATTCTTTTGCTCCATAGGTCGAATGTCCTGCGAGAAGGATTATCTTTTTTGAGAATTTACACGTTACTATCGCTAACGTATCTAACTCTGGGAAACCTGGCAGGGCGTAGGGACTTCCGTGGGATGGCACCTTAGGCATGTCGGTAACGAAGTCCATAGTGACGGTGTCGTAAGGGATATCCACGACGGGGATGGGTTGTAGCTGTCCTGGTGGCCTTTGGCGGTCGACTTGGTTCTCTTTGCACTGGTTGCAGTGGGCGATATATCGTCGTATGAGCGACTTCTTGTTGCGAAACTGAAAAGTCGACATTTCTGCCAACATGCGGTCCGCGCCGAAGTGGTGTTTTTCGTCGTGACTAAGGCGGAGAATCGCAGGTACTGACTTGCGCGGAATGCAGAGTCTCTGAGTGCCATCCGTAGCCGTGTGAAGGATGAGCCCTTCTGGCGATAGACTCCAAGGAGTCGTTCGACGGCGTTTTGGGGCTCTTCCGGCGGCTCTGGCGCTGTTTTCCTCAGTAGCGGCGTCGAACGGTGACCACCACTTGCCTGTTTCCTTCTGCTGGGATCGGAGTTGTTTGAGAATTTTGCTATACCTCGTGTCGTTGGTGTAGTTATCCACAATCTCAGCGATGAAGTCCTCCGAAATGCTCACAGTTGTCTCCCCTATTGCTCCGTAGGCTTGTGACTTCTCAGCTGACTGGTTGACTATGTCTGTAAATCCTGCGTCGTCGTCGTCGTCGTCGCCATAAGTTATTTCCGCGAGGACGTCGCTATCCTCAAACCTATCAGCTCGTCCTGAGGCTGTAAGCAACGGCAGGCGCGAGAGGGCGTCGGGGACGACGTTGAGCTTCCCTGGTACATGGGTGACGTTGAGGTTGAATTGCGACAGGTAGTTCGCGGCGCTCGCGAGCCGCAGGTTAGCCTTATTGAGGTCCATAGTCCGTAGCGAGGTGTGTGTGAGAATTCCCTTCGTAGCCGCGTGATCAGTGAGAATCTGTACAGGGTGCTTATTCGATTGCACGAGCTTGCGGAGCTTCTTCACAGCCCATACCACCGCTGCTACCTCCGCCTCCGTAGCGAAGTATCGCTTTTCTAAGGGCGACGTGACCTTAGATAGAAAAAGCACCGGTCGGACGTGGATTTGCGCGATGTCTTTGCCAGGTATATCAGTGCCGTTCCATGGGATGCCTAGTTGGAATACCATGAGCCCAAAGCCGCCTTTGCAGGCGTCGACCTTGAAAAATACAGGCTTATTCGGGTCATGGTGGTATCTCACGACCTGGTCGCAGAGATTCTCCTGGAGGGCGTTCCACGCCTCTTGCTCGCTTGGCGTTGGCTCGAATGACACCTTTTGGACCCTCTTCATTCGAACTGCCTTTGATAGACCGTTAGGAAGCATGTTCTCATTGCGGAGTTTCGCGGTGAGACGGGTTTTTCTGTCCTGCAGCGGCGTCGCGATGACATCGTACCAGGGTATGTCGCGTCGCAGCCATCCGGCCATTCCGAGGTATCTCTCGATGTCGTGGAGAGTTTTCGGGAAGCGGAGGTTCTTGAAAGCTGCGATCCTGTCCTCTGTTCGTTTGATGCCGTCGGCGTTCACTATATGGCCGAGGAGTCTCACTTCAGGAAACCCTGCAAAGGACTTCTTAGGTCCAATGTGAAGGCGGTTGTTCTCGAAGAGCTTGAGAATAATATCGACATGCTGGAGATAGTCCTCGTCACTATCGCTGAAAATGACAATGTCGTCGATATATGCTCGAGCAAAGTGCCGGTAGTCGTGCAGGAGGCGGTCCATGAAACGCTGGGCGTAGGCTGGCGAGTTCTTGAATCCCATGAGGACGACGTTAGAAACCTCGATGCCGCAGGGGCTTATCACTGCCATCCTATTGCGGTGTCTCGAGTAGATTAGCAGTTGGTGGAAGAATCCAGTAGCGTCAAATATCGTCATGCGTTTCTTCCCTCTGAGGGCATCCATCATGTCGTCTTAGTCGGGAAGCGGGTATGCATCTGGGATAGTGATTCGGTTAAGAGGGCGAAGGTCAACGACGACCCTGCCTTTTTTCACACCATTAACCACCCGCCATACGACGAAGAGCGGACAGACGACTAGGATTGGCCCATCACCCCACACCATCTTGCCGTCGGTATGCATCTTGCCGTAGATATTCTCAACGACTTCGAGGTCTTCAGCGCTAAGGGGGTAAGGCTTCACTATGGCCTTCTGGTTTTGCCACCCCTCAACGAGCTCAATGCGCATACGTTGGTCGTCCGGCATGGGTACGATCCCCTTGTTGCGGTAGACGTCTCGGTTATCGAGGATTTCCTTGAGTCTACTAGCGAAAACCGCGTCCTGATTGCAGATCTCGACTCCGTCCTTGCTATATATAACTAGGATATCTTTTGGCTTAGATATTCCATAAGATAGAACATCGTCCGCTCGACGAGGCGGTCCTAGGCCGGATTCAGCAGGCGGGGTCATAAACCACGCGCTAGCCGCTATATTACCCGTAGCCCTGTCGAATTCATGTTGCGAGAACTGGCGCGAGTTTGATTCTCCTCCTGTGAGGGTGACGACGTCCGCATAGTCAACGAGGTTAGCAGTCTCCTCTGCTTCCGTTGGAATAATATGGCCTAGCCGCTATCCTCTTGGGATTATCATCGGTCTATCCGTTATATTTCGCATGAGGACGAGCTTAGGGTTATCTGCTATAACCGTTGCATCAACTGCGCCGATGTGACTAGATTGAAACTGCCAAGTATTAGAGCCTTGCTAGCTTGACTTAGGGAGGTCGATGAAGCTGGTTACAACGAATGCGTCACTCTACAGGGGAATAACCACGGTGTAGGCGTTGTTGACTCGTCTGGTTACTAGGTGCTGTCTCCTGAACTGGACTGGACACTGCATTCCGTACACTAAGCGGAACTTAACTATGCCCTTATTGAAGTCCACAACTAGCCCGTGATCTTCACAGAACGGTGTTCCTAACAGAAGATTCGCTCCGAGGGTGTTCACAACTCCAGCTATAACGATAACATGGCCGTTGATCTCCACGTCGCCAACGGTACCTGGGACGTAGAAGTCGAATATAACCTGCTCTGTCACCTGAAAGGTTGAGTCCACTGCATTCATCCGCCGTGGTTCTATCGTTTGAAACGTGGGATTCCGCGCAAAGCGCAGCACCCAATTCCTATCGACTAGAGTTGTTGAGGCGCCTGTGTCAATGCAGACTTCTTCTAGGCTAGCTATGTCGTCGCTTTTCACGTTGAGGCGGAGATGCATCCGTTTGGCCGGCATCGTTCGTTTCACCGGTTTCACCTGGGCGTCGATGATTTGGTTTTTTTCAAGTGACACCTGCGTGTTGTTTGCTAGGGGAATCGCAACGAGACCTGCGAAGTTCACCATATCAGCAGAGTCTATGACCGAAGCAGTTGGGGAGATCGCCGGCGTGCTTCTCGCTATGGCTGCGACGTCCGTCGTCCAGCCCGCCGTTTCCTCTTTGCCCGGTTGTTCTGATAGGGCAGCTGAATCGTGGGGGACTTCCTGTACGTCTATCAGGATGTAGCCGCTATCGACGAGGTCGTCGATATTACGGTCGTCGTCGTGATCCTCCCATATGTAATGGGCGTCTGAGTCCGTCTGGCCTGGTCTGTTGTATTTTGCGTAACGTCGAAAACCCGGGTTTCTCCGTGGCTGGTTCCATGGGCGGCGATCTTTCCAGTTTTGACGGTTGTCAGAGCGCTGGAAGCGTTGCTGAGGTTAATAACGTTGTTGGGGTTGCGGATTATTACGGTTGTCCCGTTGGAAATCTCGGTTGTTCCGTCGTCCCTTGTCATTGGTCCACATTGCGTCGTCGGACTCCTCTGATGTGTAGTTAACGCTAATTGGCGCCTGGAGCCTGCGCTAAACTGCCTTGCGTTTTTTCTCAGCTGTATTGAGGTAATCCTCGAGAGTATCGCTAGCAGTTGGTTCGTCTAGGAATCGCTGAAGCTCTGGGTCGATTGCGTTGTAGAAGATCGTTAACAGCTAGCTAACCGTGGACGTTGGTCCCATCCACGCTCTGCCGTGTTTGAAACAGTTTTGGGCAAAGTTGCGAATATCTCCGTCTCCCTTGAGGTCTTCCACGGTGAACCTGTGCGTAGCGATCCATTGGATAGACTCCTGTTGGGTTAGCGCAAAACGTCTCCTGATGGCGTCGCGCAGGGCGTGATATCCCGCGCGGAGGTGGTTCTGTCGTTCAATTGGCCCGAGTTGGTATTCCCACCAGCTGAGTGCTTTCCCTCGCAGCAGAGAGCTCCAATTCTGTACAATCTCTAAAGCTACGGCTGGGCTAGTGGTTTTGGCGTCCAGGCTGGAGATCCATAGATCTATCTCCTTATAGCATGGAATATCCCGGTCGTGAAAGACGGGCTCTGTGCCATACTTCTTGTCGGCGTCTGGCCAAAAAACACCGTACCGTTGGGCAAATCCACCTTCCCATCGAGTTCCCGCGGGCTGCGGCGCCCTGGTGTTAGCCTCGAGCTGGCTAAACACTCGAAGGAGTAAAGCCTCGAGACCCTGGGACGGCGGCTCCGGGTGGGGCCCCTGGGATAATGGTGAAAATGTCGGTAGCGGCGCTGAATTCCACTGTGGCGGCTGGGTCCTCCCTGCTGATGTGTCCCACTTCGGCGGACCCGCAGTAGTATCGTGAAGAATTTGCGGTGTTCTGTGGATTTTTCGCTCCGACGGTCCCGCGATAGTATCTTCTGGCGCCATGACTCGCGGTTCAGGGTTTTTTCCGCTCCCACTGTGAATGTCGTCTGCTGTAGCTCTTGCCTTGATAGGAGGTCCTGGGGGTTCGACGTCTGACTGGCTGGACTGGATGGGAGTTGCGACTCTTTCGTCTCTCGGGGGCAGGAGGGTGATTCTCTCGCCGGCTCTGTGAAGGCTTTCTTCTCTAGACGGGGGCATGAAAAGTGCTGCTATTGCTGGAGTATCCCTTGCGGCTGCGATCGCGTTGATAACGCTGATTAACGCGGTTATATAGTTATCGGGCTCGAGTGTCCAGTGATAGCATGGATCAGCTTTCGCCTTCCAGCCTGTATCGACGATATCCACGTAGGGTATGTGGTTATCATCCCATTCGAGAGAGGCGAGGTTCGCTATCTGGTCGCGAAATCGTTCGCTGAGGCCGAGGGTAAAGTTGTGGTCCTCGTGAGCCTGCCAGAAACCGTAGAGCCTGCGAGCCTCGTTGCGGTATCCGATTCCAGCCATGTCTCCTGCGTCGTGATATTCCTCCGTGAGAGAGGGATCACTCTGCTGATTTAACGTTGAACTCGAATAGTCGGCTGTGTAAGTCGACGGTTGAGACCTCTGTCTCTTTGACTTCTTTAACTTCCTTCCTTTTGGCATATAAATGCTTTTAGGAGGGGGTTTTCGAGGTCGAGTCCGAGTCCTCTACCTCGTCGCGAGTTTTCGCAGTATGAGGGAGGTCTTGGACGAGGAAAAAGAATAGGTCGTGCTACCAGATATCACAGTCTTCCTACTAGCCTGGGGCTACAGTAGGGGTCGCTAAGACTGCGAGTGAAACAAGGAAAAGAGCAATGCAAGCGTGAACAATAACAAATAGTGCAATGGGCAATCATAGGTATATCGTGATGTATTCTATAATAGCCCCCCGCCTTCTAAGCTTATCTGCTAGAAGTCTCCTACTTAAAGGATGGGCGTTGAGCCCAACCGTGGTCACGTGGAATACCACGTGATGGCCGACTACATCACCAAAAGGCGTGTGACAGTTAGGGCAGTTAGATACAGGGCAGTTAGGTAGGGTAGGCGCTATTAAGCGCTATAAATATAGGGGGAAGACTACTACGGATATAAGCCGGAAGTTAGACTTTAGCAGGGGCCTAGGGTTCACTTTTTATAAGCATAGGGGCATAGACCTCCTGCTTACCTAAAATTTCTAGCTACTTATACTTTATTAATAATACTTTAAAGCGGGATCGCTAGCTATATTAGGTAATCTCTACCCCTCATACCGTATACTTATTATTCAATTGAATTTTGACCTAGTGCGTCCCGCAGGCTGCCGTATACCTTCTGGCTAGTGTGTTACATATAGTCAACCCGTTGTGGAGGGTGGGGGCTTTCACGATTCCACACTGCCGTGTCCTATCGTGGTCAACCATGAACCAACAGATAGGTGCCTTGGGTGGAGCCTGTTTTTTAGCTAGGATATTCACTCGGCATTTTCAATCCTGTCGCCGTGCGCCAATCTCGAAATCGCGGATCCGGGCGTCATTGAATCACGATATCCTAACGGTAGAGCAGCTCCTTAATTCTTACCCGTCGCAACTTTGAAGATTATTTTCAGAAGAGTCTGGTTCCTTCTTTAGATTCATGAGAGCTATTTCTTGTGCGATAGCGACACTGTGACGTATTGTACATGCAACCAATCCTTTTGCTAGAGAACAACGCTAACCTAAACTCCGCGAGTATAACTCTCGCTCCGCATTGCCAAAAGCAAAGCCGCTGCTACGGCCCCATCGTCGTCGTACGCTCCCTGAACGACCGGATCTATGCCCTCGTGTGACTGACCACCCCCCGGAGAAGGCCCTTCAACATCCCAAGACCGCCCTCCAACGTTCCAAGATCGTCCTCTAGCACCCCATGAGCGCCCCGATTCCGGCCAGGGCTGTCCGCCTTCTTGCCCCGGGCCATCTTGTGCATAACCGACTCCACCCGCCACAAGATTGGGCTCAGGACTTAGTGGTCTTGGGGTTAGACTGCTCTCGAGAGATTGGTCCCAACTAGATGGAGGCTCACGGTCTAAAGCAGAAAGAGACGAGCCGAGACAGAGCGAGTTGGCAGGGTTTTGAAAGCAAAACCCAATCTCTGGGTCAACTTCATTCTCATTACCTCGGGAGACGGCTTCGACGAAAGAATCATGCCTCGTACGCCTCGAACGTGTGGCCGTTGTCGTTTTCGATATACGACTTGGCCTCTGTTGTCGAGACGATGGGGGCGGATTATTTGATCTAGCGGCCTGTCTCGCGGCATCGGCCAAGTCGATTGACTCGTCGAGGCTGTCCGAGCGGATGATATATCTTTCGATCTCCGCCGTCTCAAGTAAACTCGGGCGTGAAGGTCCCGCCGTGCCTTGTAAGATCGCGGTCTGCGGAATCCGTAGTGTCACCTGATCATCTTCTACCCATGGGGCGAGCATCAAAGGCTGAAACGCGGCGTCTGTTTCACCAGACAGACGTAGCGCCCCATCATAACACATCTGGGCCGAATATCGCGATGCCGGCTCTATAATGAGCATCGCGGTCGACAAGAATCGAAGCAGGTCATTTGATCTCCTTCTCAGTTCCTCCCTGAGTTTCGTGAGGATCTTCTCGCCCCAGTGCGTTCCTTGGTCTTCGAACTCTGGCTTGTATCGCGGAATTCCACAGAGTAGTTTGAACATCACGACGCCGAGAGACCAGATATCAACAGCAGCAGTATAGCGTTTCTTCGTTCGCCCGCCGCACTCGCGATACCTCTTGATCTCAAACATTTCCGGCGCGATATATTTCCATGTGCCACAGATCGTTTTCCATTGACCGCTCTGCCTTCTTTCCCTTGAAATGCCGAAATCTCCGAACTTGACGTAAATGTCGTCATCATAGCGATGTTGTACGAGGATATTGTCCGGTTTGATGTCTCGATGTAGAATCGGCGGCTCAAGTCCGTGCAGGTACACCAACGCTGATAGGAGCTGATGCAATACTTGTTTGCACTCTCCCATGGACAGACCCAACTGGTCCCTGAGAGAACCGCCAGGGGCATATTCAAGATACAGTCTTGGCCACGGTTCTACCTCGCTCCGCAATAACTGAACGATGTGTTCCTAGTGACCCGTTAGGTTGTGATCCGTGGAGGGAAGATGGACTCGCTCACATGACTGATTCGCCCCATGATCTCGGCTTCTTTCATCCACTCGTATACGTTGACCTCGTTCTCCCTGATAGCTGCTTCCGACGGCTGCTTTAGAGCATACTCCTCTGCTGTGCTGACGTTCCAGAAGTGAGTCACGACTCCGAAACTTCCTGCACCGAGCCTCTTCCTCAGGAAGATCGGACCTCTACCAGGGGTGTGCGTTCCAGTTCCACGTTCTGTCTCTACAGGGAATTTGAGCCGGCTAAAGAGACCTTCAGCATCCGCTGTCCCTTGTCTGAACCTTTCGACGTTGTCCCTGTATAATTGTGAAGTTATGTCGTGGTTGGATAGGACGAGCTGGAACTTCAGGTGCTTGTTGACATTAATGACAATTGGCGTTCTTCGCTGAGGAATGTCATGACCTCCGACGATCCAGTCGAAATTGCGCCGCCACCCTCTTCCATCATTGTTGTATGTGACCTCGGTCCCGATGAATGAGCCGAGGTCCTTGATGATGGGGCGGTTGTAATCGTCGAACGTCAGCGCGAAGTGGTAGGAGCTGACCCCACGGAAATGGGGCAAGACAATGTCGCAGTTTTCGCTTCGCCCGAATATGAAGCCATGTGAAGTTTTGGGGCCATGGCTGAACCTTAGTTCAAGTCGTGCACGGTCGTCTAGGTCGTCGTCTCCATGCCACTCTGGCTCTTCTGTCGGTGCTCGGCTGTGGCGGTCGGGTTGACTTTCTACCTCCTCGAGCCCAGGGACGTATTGCGGCTTTCCTTTACTCAGATTAATCGCCTTCAGGGCATCTTGCATATGTTTATCGTAGCACGGGTATACACAAGCAATCAAGTCCGTGTCTGCCATTGTGGTCATTGAGACATGCTCTTGATTGAGAGAAAGAGAATTGAGCGGGCGTTGCCATGTTGGTGGCTGGATTCAGTCTTAATATTGATTCTCAGTACTGCAGGAGGAGAGAGAATGCGGGCAGGTCACCGTAGTAGGTCGGGCACATCATCAAACCAGCACACCATATCCAATGAAGTAACGAACTGCCAGGCAGCAACCTGAGTGGGCGGCTGCAACGCGTACGCGATTGGTCTGTCTCTGTGGTGATGTGAGAACTTTATCACTCATGAACGGGTACAGAACTCTCTATTGTGTGCACTAATAAATTAATGTACTGAAATGGAGCCCCACACCGGGTGCAGCGTTGTTGCCTGAGAGGCGTAAGGCCGCAACTAATTTCAACATAAAACTAGAGCCCTCCCATCCGCTCCCATCAACAAGCTGTCGTACCTCTGCCGTTCGTCTCACGCGTTCTCAAAATGCCGCCACCAGGGCCTATGGCCCAGAATTTACGTGTTGATGACGTGCTTGCTTTTGGTGATGCAGAGTTGGTTGAGTACATGAAGCAAAACCTTCGACCTGATGGTGGTTTTGATCTTGAACCCGAAGGCTGGGAAAAGCTACCAAAGGACCAGCGAGACCAGCTCGCTGAGAGATTGAGGTGAATCTTCTGCACGCGCTAGTATGTTACCCCGCTGCTGACAACTGAATAGGATCGGGGCGCAGAAGGTGAATGATGCCGCGACATCACGGCCTGTTGATCCCGGCCAGCTCGCCGCACGGCTAAACGGAATCGCCGACAAACAAGACGCGTTCCCACAAGCCCTATCCAGACAATCGCGTTATGAGAGGACACCCACAGCCGATGTAGACTGGGACGCAGAGGCGAAGAGGGACGAGACCATAGCCTACAACGCCCTTGTCACTGACGGCTGCCGACCAGTATATCCCATACGTCATCTCGATGAAGTCTTCAAAGGTCTCGAGAAGTATCACGAGATGCTGCGGCCTTGGAAAGACTTCCCGAATGAGTGGAACCAGGTGTTCCGGAATCAGTTGTACAGGTGGAAAAAGTTCCGCCGCTGGCAGCAGGACAACAGAGAGCCGGACGAGGAAAAGGAGTTTGCTGCCTACCTGGAGGAGCAGAAGCGCCAGGACGCTGAAGGCACAAGATACGAGCCGACGGCGAGTCAATACCTCGAACAGCTCAGGGATTCATATGAGAGGAGGCAGCGCTACTACGGCCATGACGATGGAGACGAAGGGTTTGCCGTGTATGTCGAGCAGAAGAAGCAAGAGAAATTTCAGTCCGGGCGCCAGTGGCCAGGGATGACAGAGGATGAATACATGCAGATGCTCAGGGGCCAGTTCAAGAAGAAGCAAGCTGAACAGGGAATCGACGATGGAGATGAAGGGTTTGCAGCGTTTGTTGAGAAGGAGAAGCAAGACGACATCGTGGCTGGGCGCAGATGGCCGGGGATGACGGAGGACGAGTATCGCCAGATGCATAGGAAGGAGTTCAATCGGGAGCAAAATCGCCGCTACCGGAAGGAATTCTACTGGCTGCGGGAGGACCACGGTCGTGGCGGCTTTTCCGAGTACGTCGCGGAGGCTAAGCGCCGGCTCGCTCGATACGGTTTTACAAAAGCATTCGAGTTCGACAAAGACCCGGCGCGGCAAGACAAATTGACCACCTGGATCGAATACCTCAATTACGAATACTCATGGCTTGACAAGCACACGCGAGTCCTCGCAAAACTTCAGCCAGATTACGATAAAGGCTGGCAGAAGCTCGTGGACTCAGGCGTCTTGCAACGTGGCGAGACTGCGGCGGGATTCTGCACTATGGAATCGGCGATCCGGTGTCAGAGTGAACGAGATGCAGCTAAGGCAGCGGTCGAACGCGCCAATAAGGCGGGTATGGAGGTCCTGGAGAAAGCCATGAATGATCCCAAGTCCAAGTCTAAAATCCCCAAGCCATTGCGTATCCGGATGATGAAACAGGCCACGGTCGAAGTCGAGGCAGCGAAAGCATCTCTGAGGAAGGTGATGACGCGGTGTGACCTCATCTCAGAATTTGCGCGAGGAGCTTTGGATTACGAGGCAACTGAGAAGGACCTGACCCTTCAGAACATCCGACTTCAATGGGTAAAGGAGCAGGTCCCTCTGATCGAAGCTGAGGTGAGAGAAGCCAGGTTAGCTGAGAGCGGCTTGCGGACAAGACGAAAGATGAAGCGAAGATCAGGAGACGATGAAGATGACGGAGACGCGAAAGACCGAAGCCTTAAGAGACGGAAGCAAAGTCATCAAGCTCGCTCACTTCCGGACGACATCGGCTCCACACGTGCAAAGGCGTCTGAGCATAGTCGACCTGCTCAACCAAGGAATGGACTGCCGCACATGGAATCCAGAGGCGACAGATCGTCAAATGCCCAACTGGTTTTCAACGATGTTAGCACGACATCGACTGGAACTTCCCAACCGACCGTAACCTGCACGACAAAGAGACGGGCTGGTGGCGCCAAGACAGGCTTGAAGACCGGCAGGGAACCTGGCCATCGGCAGTTACGATCTTCCACCGTTCAGCCACAAGCGCCAAAACAGGTTCGCCGCAGTCCTCGCTTCGCAACAGCTCAAGGCAAATCCGGCGAGGGTGCCGTTCTGCGGTCCGGTGCTACGAGATCGTCCCTGCGATCACACCCTAAGACGGTATCGGCAATGGCCCCGCATACTTGACACGGACGTCCTTCAATCCAAGCCATTCAAGCCTCGCACCGTGGTGCCTTTTTACACAGCACACAGCAGCCAGCAATCCATAGGCGACGAGGTCACCTCGATATCCGATGATGCCATCGACGCGACAGACATGGGACACCTTTCGCATCATCGCCTTACTGTATCTCGTTGATGTATGGTCTTTGGTGAGACGCGAGGCTTCCTGGCCTTGCGGACTACTGTGCTCGAGCAGGCTCTTGACCGGCGACATATGATCTGCTAGCCGCATGGCGCCGGCATGTTTTTGGCTGCTCATGATGCTTTGGGTTACTCTCTCCTAGATGACAGGCGACGAGTGTCCACAAAGAGTACGCCTACGGAATTTTTTGTAGTAATGCTCTCAGTTGAGAAGGGTGATATATAACGCGTCATGCATTGTAGATCGGCTGGGCGGCTGGATGATCATTTCGGGCAGATATACGCGTAAATACGCTGAAAAACTTATCTGTTTTGCGATCTCCGCATTATTATTCTCTTTGTCGTCCAGCCGTCCATATCTAATCTGGCTGAGGTCCTCGCAGCTTGCCCGGATCTGATGGTGCTTTCGGGTGCTTTCGCAGGACCACGTAAGATTCGAAATGAGAGGCGGCAAATGAAGGATGAATTCTCTGATTCCATTTTGATGAGCGTGCTAGCTAGGTAGAGACTGTGTTCAGATACAAACGACCAGCAGGTCCCGCCTGTGAGTCGTTCCAGCTCACTGTACCTTTTCTCCTCCTCGAGTACTGCCTCTCGATACCGCCTGCGGTCTCTCTCATGTCCACGAACATAAACGTGTAAGGCCCTCTATTATTCTGTCTCTTCCAGCTTGATCGTTTGCAGCTCGTCTGCTAGTGCGTCAGAGTCGAAGTCGGAGTTCGAGTCGGAGTCGTTGCCAGCGTTGTTGTCAGGGTTTCTCTTGTGTGTTGGGCTTAATCTAAAAATTTGTTTCTGGCCGCACTCTCTCCTCTGCTCGTTGAGGTCGGTTAATCCGTCCTTAAATTGATCACAATATGTCGACTGGGCCCAGGCCTTGAGGATATTCTTCCGTCTTTTGTCAAATCCGAAAAAATACATTCTTGGATTTTTCGTTATAAACGGCTGGTCGGCAGTCGAGTAGTTTATGATCTTTATATCTGACTTCAAGCGATTTTTCAAGCTCGTCTTTGTTTATGGCTTTGCTATATGTCACAAACGGGGTACGGTGCAGAGTGAAAGAGTTAGTATAAATAGGTGCAAAGTTATAATATTTATTCTTCTCTAACCCTCTAGTCTACTATATAAGGGTATATAAGGGCTAGAGGACTTATCTAGGGAGCTACCTAGTGCCCCCTATCTATAGACTTCCCTAGGATAGCCTATTACCTAGAGTACTACTAGTATTCCCCTTCTATAGACTCCTAGCGTAGCTTATTATCCGAGGCGCTACCTAGTATCCCCTTTCTATAGATTCCTATAGGGTGGTTTAATAAGTCCTTTTCCCTATAATCTTATCCTAGCTTATAATATAATCCCCCCTCTCTAAACTAGTCTATCCTTAGATTAGGCTATTCTATAGTTATCTAAAAAGTATCTAGTACTTACTTAGTTTCTTTTTATAAGCTTTCCTAGTTTCTAGTTCCTATAGGTCTAGAATTTAATATCCCTAGGTCTAGCTATATAACTCTTCCTTAGATAGCTAAGTAGCTTAGAGGAGTAGTTAGCTAGTAGTAAGGTACCTTATCCTCTACCCTAGCTACTCTTATAGCTCTATATCTAGGTATTAAGGGATTTTATAGTTTAGAGAAGCTTAGAGGAGTAGTTAGCTAGTAGTAAAGCACTTATCCTCTACCCTAGCTATTCTTATAGCTTTTTATATAAATAGTTTAGAGAAGCTTAGAGGAGTAGTTAGCTAGTAATAAGGTACTTATCCTCTACCCTAGCTATTCTTATAGCTTTCTATATAAAATAAAAAGTAATTAGAAGTACTTAGAGGAGTAGTTAGCTAGTAGTAGGATATCTATCCTCTACCCTAGCTACTCTTATAGCTCTCTATCTAAAAGGTCTAGAGCTACTTAGTAGTTATCTAAATACCTATAGCTAAACTCCCTCGCGAGGGTTATTCCTTCCTTTATAGGGTTATACTAAAACGTTTTTTTATTCGGGCTTATTTTTATTATTTTGAATTCACCTTCTGAATTATTATATTTTCTAGTTATTATTATATTTTTAGTAGCTTTATAAGGGTAATAAAGATATTCTCCCTCTAGGGGTAAAAGTATTTATTATTATTATATAGGGGTTAGCTAGTAGTTATCCTATAGTTACCTAATACCTCCCTATTTATAATAGGGTTAAATAAAGCTGAATAATATAATAATCTAGGGATTATCCTCCTTTTAGCTATATAGAAAGCCAACTTTAGCATCGAGTTAAAAAAGTATAAATATTATTCGAAATTTCGCCCTACCTAAAATCCTTCCTCTTACTTCTTTAGATTTATAATACTAATAAGTTACTATTAGTCTCCCGCTCCTCTATTATTAACTTTATCATAATTATTATATAATAAATCTATTATTATATCTTCTATTATTAATAATACTACCCCCTTTCCTGCTAGTACGCTAGATGCTTCCTATATCCTGATAATAAGTGAGCTCCAGGGGTGCTCCTGCTGCTACTATCTCCTTATATAGGCGAAGTAGGAGCCCCCTAAGGGTAATATCCCTGAAATCAAGCTCCTTATAAGCTTAATTATCTGCTTTAAGAGCGATAGTAAGTACCTAGTCCTTAGCTAGTACTTATCTAATGCTTTACTAGCTTTTAGCTTTTAGCTTTAGAATTTATTACTAATTTATATATTTTTAGATACCTTAACTAAATATAAGTATTATACTAAAATAGGTAATAGAAAAGCTTATATTAATATAAGTTTTATATATTATTTTCTAGTCCTTAGCTACTAACCCCCTATAGCCTACTTATTATATAATAAGCGCTATTAATAAGCTTAAGCGCCTTATAGATAAGGGTAGTACTAAGCCTAATATTTATCCTAATATAATAAGAATAAGGTAGGTTACCTAGTACCTCTCTAATGCTTTACTATTAGTATCTAATTATACTTAGGAGGAGATTCTCGCTACCTAGCTTATAATAAAGAAGGCCCTCTAAGCTAAGAAAAATAATATTAATATTACGCCTAAGAAGTATAAGGCTAAGGAGGCTAAAATCTCTATAGAGATAGAGGACTACTAGGTAGCTACCTTAGAGGAGGCTACTACCTATTAGTAGCACCTTTCTAAGGAGGTAGAGAAATAGACTAAGTTATTATATAAATAATATAAAGAGCTTTGCTATTACTATTCTAAGATAGAGCGGTTTGCTAAGTATTAAGTAGAGGCATAGGAGTTATAAGCTACGCGCGCCTAGGAGTCGCTAGACTCTTATAATAAAGTTATAAGTCCTTATAAGCCCTGCTAATACCTCCCTAATACTTATCTAATCGATTTCTAACTTTTTTAGAATCACGAGGTTATTACTACTAACTCTAGTAGCGAGGATAATAGCTCTAATAAAATAGGTGCTAGTACCTAGGGGATTTAAAATTTTTTAGGAGCGCCCCTAGTAGGCTATTAATAAGCTCTAGGTATATATAGTTACCTTTAGGCCTCGTTTTTATCTTTTTTCTATCTTATTAGTAACCTTCGGGCGTTTTTTGTTTTCTCACCTCGTTAGGGGGCTTTGGGGTTAATAAATTGAAATACCCGGCTAGCATGCCTAGTTTCTAACTACCTACTAGTTACCTATTGAATTATCTAGGGATTATAATATTTCTACCTGCAATTTAGCCTCGTAGTCGTTTTATAAATCAATAGATATATTACGTTGCGGTTCCTATGAATTATCTAGTTTACTATAGCCCTTCTATTTAATAAGGTACTAATAGTTCTGTCTAGGGCCCCTATAGGTGATAATATAGTCTACTATATAGATATTATCGTCGTTATTATTAATTAGGATTTCTCGTAGTAGGATGGCTAAGCTAAAAAAGGGTTCTAATTACATAGGTGCGAAAATATTATAAATTCGGTAGTTTTTATCTATATATAGCTTATATGCTTATCCCCTATTAATTACCCGTTAGATACTAAATAGGCCTAGGTATTTATCGGAAAGTTTCTAAGAAGGCCGCCTTTGCTTAATATTTTTAGTTAATAGTAATATGAGGTCTCCTATAGCGAAAATAATAGGGGTCCTCCTCTAATTATAGAACTTATTATATATTTTATTATATTTATAAAGCAGGTTAGTAATAGTTAACCTCTAGGTAAGTAGACCCCGAACTCTATTATATACTACTAGGACTGCTAAGACCTTTTGCTAGGGTTCGATATTATTAGGTCTACAGGGAGAATATCCTATTAGTAGTTTAGCGGGTAGTATCTTAGTAGCCTTATAGTAGGAGTTATTATAAATAAATTAAGCTAGGTCGAGCTATATTACCTAATTATCCTAGTTAATATTATAGAAAGCTTATAAAAAGTACTTAATGCTCTGATTTTAGCATTCTATTTAGCTATTAGTCTAGGGTAAAAGGCAGTACTAAGTTTCCTCCTAATAACTAGCAGGTAGTATACTTCAGCCTAAAAATTGCTAGTAAATAGCGATCCTTAGTCGGATATAATAGCTTCTAGGAGCCTGAATATGAGGAAAATATATTTAGTAAGTAATATAGCTAACCCGTTAGCTATAAGTAACTCCCTAGTAGGGATATATATAGAGTATTTCGTAAATCGGTTAATAATAATAAGAATACTATTATAAGGCTTGTTCCCTATTATAAGGGATAGCAGCAATTTAGTAATAAAGTTAATCGATATTTATTAAAAGGGCTGGGTAGGTACTAGTAGGGGTGTAAGTTCGTTATATAGGAGGTGGTATCTGGGTTTTATATACTAATACGTTATATATATCTTAATATATTCCTTTATATCGCTCTTCTGCAAATTCTAGAAAAACAACTTCCTAATCCTCTTTAGTATCTTAGTAACCCCCTAGTAACCTCCGGATAGTTTATTATAGAACGCTCTGAGGACTTCTTTCTAAAGCGGATAGTTATTAGGAGTATATAAGCCCTTATAGTATTATAGGGTATTAGTATTATCTAGTAACTACCTTATCCCTCGTTATTCCTACTCCTTATTAATATAAAAGAGGTCTTTCTATTAGGCTTCCTTAACTTAGTCCTAAAGCGAGGGTATAAGTTATTCAGGGGGAGTATTTAATAGTTAATTACCTTATTATCGCCTAATACCTACCCTCCGGATAATAGGTTAGTTAAATTATTATAGAAAGTCCTATAGGAGCAAGTCTCTAGCTTCCTCGATCTCTATATCCTCAGGGGTATAATTAGGTCTTTGCAAGAGGCTATTAGCTAGGTTATAGTAACCTAGCTAGTACTCGATTTCGAAGTTAAATATCGATAGGTCTTATAGTAGCTATGCCTAATAGCTATTAAGCGTCTTTTTATTAACGAGGTACTAGTAACCTAAGTAGTTAGTAATAAACTAGATATAGTGCTAAGAGTAAAGCAAATAGTGCTATTACCTCACTACTACCTCCCTAATAGCTAGTAGCTCTGCTTCTAGCATGCTATACTATAGTTGCACACCCTTAAGCTTCTAAGATATAAATACTACTAGTCTCTATATATCCCCCTCTAGCTAGCTTAATATTACCCCTATTGCGAAGTCCGATGCATCGGTTTTAATGCGAATTAGGAGCGTAGGGTCGAAGTATTATAAAATAGGTACCTCTATAAATAAAGCGCGGAGCTAATAGAAGGTAACTAGTACCTTACTAGTTATAACTAGTTATCTTTTAGCTATATTAGCAAGTCGGTTAGTAAGCAGGCTATAGATTTTAGAGTAATTCTTAATAAATCTCCTATAAAACCCTATAAATCTTAGAAATTATTAAATTTATTATATTATAATAGGTACTAGCTACTTAGCAATTGCCTAGACCCTCTCCTATTCTATAGCGATATTATCTACTAAAACTACGAACCTAAGAAAGTCGATCTATTCCTTATGGAATTTATACTTATCAGGGTTCGCATAGAGGCTATTAGCTCCTAACCGGGTGAGTACTTGCCTCACTACCTCTATATAAGAGTTTATATCGTTAGTAAATATTAGGATATTATCTAAATATATAATATAAATAACGTTGACTAGGCCTATAAGTAACTTATTAATAAATATCTAGAAGGTAATAGGTGCGTTAATAAGCCTAAATAGCATAATATAATATTTATAGTAACTATATTATATATAGAATGCTATTTTCTACTCATCTCCTTCTTAGATCCTTACCTAGTAGTAGGCATCTTTAAGGTCGAGCTTAGTAAAGTACTTTACTTAGGAGAGCTAATCGAGGATTTTATTAATTAAGGGGAGAGGGGTATAATTCTTAGTAGTTACCTAGTTAAGTCCCTAGTAGTTTATATATAACCTTAACTTACCCCCCTTCTTTAGGATAAATAGAATTAGCACCCCTGCTAGACTTATTAATAAGCGAATCTATCCCTTTTATAGGGCCTTATAGATATAGTCCCTTAACTTCTCTAACTCCTTCTTAGCTAGTAGGTAGATTAGTTTAAATAGGAGCTCAGTCCTAGGCTCTAGGTTAATAAAGTAGCTCCTAGTAGTTCTAAACTCTAGTATAGTTCCTGCTAGGTTAATATTAAATACCTTTTTAAAATCCTAGTATTCTAGTAGGATCTTTAGTTTAGTATCCTTAGTATTCTTAGGTTCTTAGTTATACTCTTAATAAGTAGTAGTTAATATCTAGTTAATCTATAATACCCTTATAAGTACTACTCTTACTTCGTTTTTAATATATATAAGCTCTTTTCTAGTTATAATAGGGCGAATACTCTTCTCATATAGGGGAAAGGTCTAGCCTAACTCCCTCTAATTAATATTAGAGCACTCCGATATATATTAAGGGATCCCTAGGATAGCATTATAGCTATTACTATTACTAATCCTAAAGTTATATAAAACCGTCCGCTAGACGCCTATATTATTAGTTATTCGGGTGACTAACTTCTATATGCTATAGTTAGGTCCCTTGGATGCCGATATTCCCCTTATGGGTTCTAAGTTATTAGCTTCTAGTTAGGTATTAGTTATAACCCTCTAGTCTATAATATTCTTATTAGCTCTATAATTAATAAGCGTAGTACTAGTCTTCTAGCTACTTGCAACCCGGACCTATATTATTATTTCAAAGCGATATAGTGTCACGACCCGGAATGCATGAATAACAACCGAACGACCCACTTGGGCGTCGGGCGGCTGGGACAGGACATTTATACTGCAGGATCACGGGAACAATAGGGACTCACTCGGTATGGAAGAACTATGGGATAAGTCACGTGATGATAAGATAAGACTGAGCAGATAGTATAGATCACTGAGCACTTAGTAAAGGTTACTAAGCGCTCACTAATAATTACTAAGCGCTTACTAATACCTAGTTAGGAATCAGTGATAGGATAAAGGGACTGTTTAGGACTTGTATATAGTGTGACCCTGAACCTGGTTTATAGTCAGACTTCTATAGCTCTTTAGCAATCAACTTTATATTTATCCTCAGGGATACTCTCCGCTTACCTTTACTATAAATTACTTATTAAGTCTAAGACCGATCACCTTAGCCTCCGAAGTCCCGATCTACTACAGCCTACGACCTACGACTCAGACCACGACCCTAGTATACTATTACTACGTTTCAATCCCCAACTTCTGTTAGCAGACCCTACTGTCGGATAGCTGACCGTAACATACTACTTTGAGGAGGAAGTTCTAAGCTAGGGCTTGCTAGCCCCCCCTTCTTATTAGCTAGCTATATTAGTAATATAACTATATCTAGTTGCTCGTATTAACTCTATTTATATTATAGTTATACTTATTAATAGCTAATAGGATAGGTAGGATCTTCTAGGCCTTAGCGCTAAAGACCTAGCATGCCTCCTTCTTAGCAGCAGAGTCTCTAGTTAGCTAGCGCTAGAGATAGAGAACTTTAGAGGTCTCCTAGAAGATAGTTATAAGGAATAGTACTAGGGTATTATCCTTCTATATAAATCAGTTAATTTATTAAATAATATATAAGCTTCGATTAAGTTGAAATTTTATATATAGAAGAAGCTCTTAGTAATATATCTCGCTATCTTTTATAGGGATATAATAGACCTCGCCCTAGGGTACTCCCTTACTCTCCTCCTCCTTCTTATTAACTAAGATCTCGTTAATCCCGCTATCCTTCTAGTAGGTGCTAGTAGCGCTGATATTCTGCCTCTAGAGGGCCCGGAATAACTTTATAGAGGTAAATAAGGTATCTAAGAACATATAATATCTTGCAGCTAGCAGGAGGGCGATAAGGGTTATAATAACATGCTAGGTTAGCATTAGTGCTACCTTTTTAGCCTCTATATCACCCCGCGCTTACTAGGCCTAGGGGACTAAGCTATATAGACCTTGCCTATATATATGCTAGAGCTACTAGAGGTAATACCCCTTTTGGGCTAATACCTATACCTTAAAGCTAACTAGAGTCGGCTTATTTAGCACTAATATCGTCTCTATAGACTAGCCTATAAACCGGACTATAGCCTCATTAATAATAAGCCCGGTGCCTAGCGTATAGAAGGATTCTCCGGTCTCCTAGATATAGGCGGACTATCTATTAACTTACTAGTAGACCTTTAGCATTAAGCCCTCACGGGCCTAGCCCTATCTCTATTATTCACTTAGCGTTAGTATATCGGGGAAGTTAGCTAGGTTAACGATCTAAATATAGTAGAGGAGTAGTTAAAAGCGGTCCTAGGTTATAAAGCAGGCGAATAAATAGATAGGATCCTCTTAATCCTGCGAAGTAGACTAGTATCTAAATACCTATAATTCGCTATAAAGTCCTATATAAATTAAGATACCTAAAAAGAGATAGATTTCATAGGCTATAGTAAGCCTCTATACCTTAATCTATAACTATTGCTAAAGGGGTCTATATTACGCTATTACCGCTACTATATTAGTCTACTCCACCTATTAGTTAATAACTTTATATAGGATATATTAGAAGAAGAGAGCAAGGGGCTCCGCTAGCAGGGCTCGGATCTCAGCCTCCCTCTCTAGGACCTTAAAGGGGACGAAGAAGCCCGGGACTCTATAGTTAACTATAGGCTCTTTATATAGCCGGACCGTAGCCTTATTATACTGCTCAGGCCAGCAGGCGTCGGTATAAGCAGCAGCTAGGTCCTCGGGGAATATAGTAATAGTAATATAGTCCTATATAGAGGTATCCATAGCATTAGAATCATTACTATCTATTGCAATACTAGTTAAAATGCAAATTTTAGTAGTGAAAGTATAGGCAGAAATGCTAGCTAAAATAACGTATCGATATATATCGTTATGATGAGGGGAAAAAGCGGATCCTTAGGTGGGGCGTAAAAGTACTGTAGTCCAGTCGCACTCGATGGGATACTCAAGGGTAAGTAATAAGGGGTTATGAGCTGTGACATGGTCTAATGAGCCAATTAGATGATGTCAGTGAGGTGAGGCGAAAGTCCGACGAACCCTGTTCTCGCCCCAGGCATTTTGACTCCTTCTTGAAGATTATAGGTTTCGCAGCCACATCTCTGTGCCTTTGTGCAATTAGCTGCGTTTTCAAATGTTACAACCCACTTGGCGAGCCAATGGTACGTATCGACGATACAGAATCTACAATTACCCTCAAGGCCGCTGGAAAATACTCGATTAGTCGGGCCCCCCTCTTCGATAGACTCGTTTAACATGTGGAAAGCCCTCTCCAAGTACTCTATCAAGGACCCCGTCAATGTCCAGCTGGTGCTGTTTCTCGTCTATTCCAGGATCCATCATTGACCAGTTCGCGTATGAGCCGTGTATTGGCTCTGGCTCGACTGAGAAACGTACAGGCCACAATCCCTTATACCAATTAACCTGAAAAAACAATCATGAGATTGAAGGATGTGGGAGAAGGACCATATCCAATGGCTTCAACTTCTGTGACATGCGAGGCTGAGGACATGCCTGCGTGATTTTTCAGCCCAGGCGCAGTTGTAGAGTAGCTTAGATCTACTTGAACTAACAAATCGCCTAACGTACCATAAATATGTTTAGATGTCGTTCATTTAAGGTTTTTAGACTTTGAGCAGTGCGAATGGGCCATATTTAGCGTTTAGTTCGGCCCACAGGGCGGGTATTTGAATATCTCAATTTGTGCCTTCGGTTACGACTCATACCTACATACAATTCAGTAAGCGCTTAAGTTTTTTACTGAGAGCGTCAACAAGATGACGAAGAGGCCTTTCCTCACCTTAATTTGCTCATCGAAATCTGGAAATTTAAGGTAAAGCCAACATAGGCTGCAGCCTCCTTAACGCGGTGCTGTGTTTGGTTTTACTGTCGCGCCTTCTTACATTTTTTGCCGGACAGTTCCAATACTATTTACGCCATACATTTCGCGTGGGCTTTATGGGGCGCAATGTAGCGTCACTGACCACCCTAGGATACAAGTCTGATAAGAGCCTTGCTCGCGTCGATCCTTTGGGTAATGTTACCTGCGTCGACCTCGTTCGACGACTTCTTCGACTCTATGTTTCTTTCTCGCCACGACCGACCTCAAATTACAAAAATGCTACATACCAGTTTCGTGATATGAACGCTTTATTCTGAAGTCAAACAGCTTTGGTGGGACAAGCTGTCTCGTGGTCGAATTGAAGTAAAGTATACAGCGCTCGCACCATTGGAGTCGTGGTGTAGCACTCAAATGACCGCCTGACTAACTTCTAGCTATCTTAACGCGCACGATATCCTGAGACTTGAATGTTCTATACTGGTCCTTCTTTGATTGTTGCCCAGTTTCCTAGAATCGCCTATCTCTTCCACAATAGACTTGTATTGCTGGATCACATGATCACTTATGCAGTTGCACTTCAGTGCTGCGGGTTGGTCTGAACTTATGTGATGTTTATATCATTTCGAATCCGAAGTATTTCATCGCGAATCCTTATTTGTTTACATCACGTGCTCCTTCTGTGTGAATGAGCGACAACTCAAGAGTCAAGGCTGCGCATGAGTGAAGGCCCTCCTCAGCTCCCCTGTCAAGAGTTCGAAGTGACATCACATCCCACACAACCGGTATTTCAGATTCGTGGACCAATTTGTAGCCACATGCCATTGTCCGCCAATCAAACAGCATTCTTTTCCTACAGTAGACTCGTTCCGTTAAGGAACCGGAAATGCTTTCCAAAATTTGATGCTCTGTTGCGAATTAAGCCCCAGTAGCTCAGCCTCTAGGGGATACGAATACTCCTCAACTTATGGAAAGATTGCGCCAATAGTATTGTAATATCATTTGCTTAGGGTTACAATTTCGACAGATCAAGTGCGCCGGTAATCGAGGTAGCTCACCTTTTCAGACGGTTCTACACGTGGTATCAGGGGGGCAAAGGGAGGCCCTGAGTCGCCCCGCTCTAAGGACCTACAGAGCGCGTAACTACCTTCCCCGTTCGCCTTGCGGGGCTCGGCGCGGGTTCTACAGGGCTACCTTGCAGACTTCTGGATCTTCCATTTGTCATTATGAAGCTGGTCGTGAGGCAGTAGCGAGTAAGCTGACAGCGGTAGACCTCAGCAGTCCCTCTGAGGCCCTCTGAGGGGGTGATGGTGAATACATGGAGGTAGTCGACATTGGATGTAAGAGGCGTATCCGGGGGCTGCCATGTGCCACCTGCTGTACATCCAGGATACTTCCACAAGTGAGGCATTCGCAACCCATGCTCAGGAAACCAGGATTCAAAGATTTCGGTCCACCGTCATGCAGTTAATTGAAACTCTGGTCCAGGCTGATGTTCTTGATGAGCCCAGTAAGCCTAGCTATCTGATGTGGGCGGAGTGAATGGAGTGTCCGAGATCGGAAGTTCAACCAAGACAATCCTCTCGTTATACGACGGGTCACACCTCGGGGACACTATCACGCTGTCGTGGTTGGCCAATCTTTACATCAGTAACGGGTTCGCCTTGTCAGCTTGCTTAGAACACTCCCTGCGATCCAGCTGTACGCCCTGGGTGAAACTAAATCATTGGCCCTCGTGTACTGGTGGGCCACGGGGAGAGTCAAGAATCCACCGAATCTTGTCATTATGACTATTTGCATCGGTGTTCGAAAGACGCCTGATGCAGAAACATGGATGTCACGGTGCCCAACTGGACTGCCTCGTCGTCAAAAGCCCAATCACTTTCCCAACTGCACTGTCCGGCAACCAAGGAGACGAGCATAGATCGAACCGTTCTCCACAATCTCTCTGAGAGTAAGGTAATGAGCGGGACTAAACAACAAGCAGAGGCTTTCTTGGTGAACGGGCGAGCGGGTCTAGGATTGGCTCACGAAGACGAAGCGGAGACCCAACACCCAGAGCTATTACCCACCCCTTACAATCCCGGCCTACTTAATACTCGTGGTGGGCTACTTTGTGATGGCTTTGAACCCTAAGTCTTGGCCCTCCATCTCTCATTGAATTTGTGTACATGTCTGCGCAGTCACGCAACCAAGAAGCCGTCATTCGGAGCTGGGGTGGTAATGTTCAGCCACCAAGCCATGTCTTAAAGGTGGTGCGAAACGGTTCGGCTTCGTCATTTGATCAATTCCGTTGAGATGCACCGTCTAAACCCAAGCGCAGATCTCCTCGTAGGGACTGAAAGGCGGAAGCCACCAGGTTTGCTAAGAATGCACGAAGGCTTGCATGTCAAACAAGCACGCCAGAGGAAGCAATCGAGGAGAAGAGGAAAGTTGCGGGGCAAACCCTGGAAGCCTTCCGCAAAGTCTTCCGCCGGCATGGTGCCTCGACTCCATGTGAAGGAAGCGATCAGCTCGAACTAGAGATGGTTCAAAAGGAGAAGTCTTCCCAGTCCTCATTCGGAACAAAAGTGGAGGATTCATAATCCTTGGTTCTGGTAAGGAAACCCTCTCGAAGCAAAGTGTAAGAAATCTACTGACGAGAGCGGTTTAGCGTCTCGACCGCTGTTCGCCTTCAGACCTTCCTTTTCAGGTATCTTCCAGCTGCAGCCTTTGCGCATGGGTTCGCAGCCTTCTTCGAAGACAAAAGCCCATTGGTCTCCGCACCATAGTGACCGCCGGAATGCGGAGCATACAGACACGCTGAGTGGGGGCCGGTCAGTCATTATTGGTATACAGCACGGAACATGGAAGCGAAAACCCGACTGGATTCTCCGGAAAGAAGGCTGATATGGGGCCTAGCGTCGTCGAAGGTGATCCGCTGCAATGGAACTCGAATAGATACTTCAAAGATCCTCAAACCCGTGAGTCTGGATACAGGCTGTCTCTTATTGTTATTCGTGGCAGTGGATGCTTACGACCGGTGACTTCTCGGGCGTAGGACGTTCGAAAAGATGGGATTTGTGACCGGGGTTAGCACTCGTTTGTTGGAAGGAAAGTAAATTGGCTGTGCCGCTGGAGCCCTTCTCTCACCTGAGACAGCATGCAAGATACACTCTGTTTATGATATGCTGGCGCATCTCTTCCGCAACACTGCAATCTCGGGCGGGGAAGAGATTCGCGGTGTACCGGCCAGGTCCCGTACACACTCCTTGAGCCCCCGGCATCGAAGTCCTTGGCATCTTGGGTTTGAATTGTGGACAGGACCTGGTCAGGACATCAGTCAGCCCAATGTAAGCAAAAGAATTAATGGATCTCTTTCCCAAGTTGGATGCCGACGAGAACATGATTGACAATAAATTCCATCTTTTGGGACTGAGAGCCAACATCTTCCCCGCTCGCGTGCCGCTTGATGGACCCAGTCAACCAGATTGAGACATCCAGCTCATAATTGCATGCCCCCCTCAGCTCTTGCGCAAAGCTGATGAGTCGTGGCTGGCGCCACTGACCGAAACTCTCAACATTCTTCTGAAATTAGTGTGATACGTGCTTGACTTGCAAGTATTTCTTCCAGGCATGGTCGAACCTACCCAGCTCGCGCTTCTTCTAACGGGAATGAGTGCGTGATTACGGCTCACAACCGAAAGAGGCTCACAGCCTGATCATTTTCCTTACTACTCACACTCCCAAAGCCCCTGTCGAATCCCCGGTTGGTCGTCCCTTGTTGAAGATTGACATCCTGGAGTAATCACGCCATGTGGGAGGGCTGAAAGATTGTCTTCTAGAAGGACTTCGGACTCTGTAGCATGTCAACCACATGGCTTGACTACTGGACCAAGGATTGATAACGTGGGTCTTCGACAGGGAGCAGATGCAGTACAGGGGGTTTTCATCACTTTGATCAACGCCAGCCTGCCTTGACCGCCACCCGCCGTTGCGGCCAACATGGAGAGAGAAGCCCCCCAAAGCGCTTACTGACCCCTGCTTCTTCTTGTCTCTCCTTGAGAGCGGGTTCTATCTTAAGGCATGATCTCCCATGTTTGATTTCGGCGTCTCCGTCCTCCCTCCTACGTCTCACACTCTCGGCACCTCCCCCGGTCCTGAGGAACGTCATTACCTTTCCGGCCCCCGAGGTTTCGGGGTCGGTGACCCGCTCTGCATTGCTGACTACCGAAAGTGAAACGAAACCTTCTCGAAGCTCGCGACAAATGCCGACCCCTGAACGAGATTAGTCACGAGTTCGAGCTTTCGACAACCGACACACAGATGGATCCACTGGAACTACGGACCTGTTGCCGGAGGGAGCCTCTGGGTGTTCTATTATGCATCCTTATTTCAAAAAGTGTCACATGTATCGGTGAGGCAGCACTGCCTCCAATATCGTCGGCCGAGCGCCCTGGCGTAACGAGGCTAGTCACGAACAAGCACTTTCATAAGGGCGTCCTTACGGCGTACTTGGGGGTCCAGGGTATGCCCCGTTGGCGCAGTCGGTACGCCCTACCTTTAGAGACACTACGGCCTAGCACAAATCGTGCTGTCGATATTGTATCGCCGAATCAATCATCTAAATACAAGGCTGCTCGATGGAGCTATACCGCCCCATGCTCGGTCCTTGGAGTCCCCTAGTCGACTGGGGTTTAGGTGGGACAACTATGCCAGCCGGGAGCTCAGCTCTCGTCTAGCTATTCTGGTCCAAGCGGCCGGGAACTCAGTCGCGAGTATACACCGATGGAAAGGCAGGGATCAAGGGTAGATCCTTTGTTGCGCGACACAAGACTTCGTCCATACAAGGCAAGAGTCTAGAAGGCCTGGTTCGTCCAGCCGTCGTCGAGGTCACTTCCCCAATATCGCCTTGAGTTGAGCTAGGCAGCTCTATAGCAACAGTTTGAAGACTGGTCTGAGCTCGGTCTGCGTTGAAGATGGTCGTTGCTTTAGCTATAAGTACGGGTGGCTTCCTGTTCGTAGTCGGTGGATTATGTCGATAATTTCAATCTCCAGATACTCAGGCTTCAACGTATCCAGCCAGGACAGACGTCTCGACTTCTTCACCTTGCTGCATCTACTCCTGGTCTCGACGGATCTTCTCCTTCATATCCTCCACCATGAACAACAATGACAAGTGGACGCAAGACGAAAATGGCCGATGGTGGTATTTGGTTGATGGAGAATGGCATCTTCACTCACAAGCCGATGCTGTTCAAGACAACACCGCTGCAGAAAGCGGAAGGTCAGTAGCAGCGGCTACTTAATCTACACATAAGGAGTGCAGTCTTCTGACAGTTACAGCTTCTACGGATTCCGAGACGATGATGAGCCCAGTTCCAGCAGCCAGCAGTATGTGTCCTACCAAGCTTCAAACAGTCAGACGATCGATTTCGTTGCATCGCAAAGTCAACAAAAAGCGAATCGTACGAAGCTTCACGACTCCAAAGAGAGACGAATTCATAGAAGGGAGATGAAAGAGAAGATTGAGGAGATCATGACACCACTAAAAACGGGTAGTTCACGCAAAGAAAAGTCCAACAAAAGCAGTGATCACTCCAAACACAAGAAGCGCTGATTGAGAAATATTTCCCTGGCTTTTTAACAAACGACTCCCACATGGCGACACACGGTGTCCGATCACGCACCTCGGCTTCTGTTGCAATTGGATGCATTTTTTTTCCTCTCTTTTTCATCATTCTCCTTTTCTATACCTAGCTAGCACTTGAGTTCGAATTCCCTTCCCTCTGAAATTGTATTGTAGAAATACATGCAAATTGATAGGAGCCGCAGGCAGTAAAACCATCTTCATTTTTGTTTATTAAGTCTGACAGAGTTCTCTGCGTCTTTTTCCTGAGCCGGAACAAATTTCTCTAGATAAGTATTGACGTCAAGTCATGACACGAAGCCCTTGCCCTATGTGTTCTTCTTCATGGAATTCAAAGGCGATGCTCTTTTGTAGTTTGAGCCATTTATTTAGAGTGAAGGTAGTTTTATGTATGAAGATACAAATAGAAGACTCTTTCACGCTCTCCCGGGTCCCCACCAAGCGTGGCCTACTTGACATGATGTTTCCAAGCCATCCAAGCAATCCATATCTGCACAGCAGACAGCACAACACTGGCCACACCGACGACAATCGATATCAATAGAGCCACAACTGCTATCAATACTGCATTTCCTTCACTGCTCTGTCATTTCAACCAACTCTCAACACTGTTCCGTGGCGGCTTAGTTCCCAGAAACTCCTGCAAACGTAGGATCCGTCGCTTCCACTAAATGTAGGGGAGATCTGCTGTTATCTTTTCCCTAAATTCAAGGTCAACACACTTGTCGCATTCATCATCGGAATTGCCATGCTCTTTGGAGATGAGTCTTTCTAGACTTCTTGTCATCGGCTCGGAAAATGACTCCTGGAAGCGAGTGGATCGTCTCAGCAAGTAGTTGCTGTGGGAGGGTGCCTCTGTCTTCATTTTTAGCAAATGGCACATATTTACCGTCCAAGCTTCGAGATGATCAACCTGCCTCCGAAGAATTTCTTCACCTCCCATACTAAGATTACCCCCGGCTGGATTGTATTTTCTGATTTGGGCTTTGATATACTTTGCGTGGTGAAACATGAAGAGGCATCTCCTATTTCGGTCAAGTACTAGATGTTTTGCAACATCGTTTGTTACCTTTAGTTCAATGCCGCTTCTGTTCTTGAGCCTACATGCTTTGAGGGGTCTCTTATTGTCCGAAGTCATCGGCAGTGGTTCAGCTTGGTTTGAACCCGGGATTCTGTTTCGAACGCACGGTTGACAAAGTCGACGCACCTCTCATTCATGCCCCAGGAGATCGGCTCATAATCCACCTTGGTGTAATCCTCCCTGTGCCAGCTCGGAGCAGCGCTGTCTACTATAAGCGTACATTGAACTGCGAAGTCGAGAACTATGTCAAGTTCATCATTAGAGACCAAAGATCCGCTCAGAGCTTTCTGTCGGAAAAGCTGACGCGCCTCTTCTTTTGTCAAGAACGGATCCTCTCCCAGCAGTTTGCCGCGCCCATCTCATTATGTACCAAATATGCATTGTGGGCTCCACCGCGGAAACGTCCCGGCCATCTATCGTCGTCAGGTGTTGGAAGGATGCAGAACGGTTGAGGGGTTTGCTTGACTGGGCATGTCTGGAGGTGAAAGGGGAGGAGAAGATTACTAGGTTGCAAAGCTGCATCGTCACTGATAGGTGCGAAACTCCTACGGTTCTCGACAAAATACAGGAGACGGCGTCGTGGCACGCTGCGCATGCTTTGATGATTTCTAGGGTGAATAGAATAAAATTTGGGAGATAACTGCCTAAGCCTTGTTATCTTGGTTCTACACCGGGGCAATAGTGTCCAAGGCATGGACCTTAATACTCGATTCAGCGTTGGGTATGTTCCTGTCCTGACATTTCTTATTGATCCTACTTCCATGCTCACCGAGGTGTACGAACTGTTCCCGGCGAATGTAACAGTGCGTCGGCTTAGACTCTTTGGTTCATGCTTATGTCGTTCCTCACAGAGAAAGACTGAGTCAGATAAGAGTAGCATTCGGCACAGATCATGTCTACGTTCCCTGTGGATCTGAGCCAGAGGCAGTCGACGACACCGCTACAGTTTCTCAGACTGCCAGCCATGGGGAAAAGAACAAAGCCACCCGACCCGAAGGAAACATCCCAGAAGAACGAGGTCTTAGTGCCAAATTTTTTCAACAAGGGGACAATGCCACAACATCTCCCATGGCACTCTTTCACAGCGAAGGTCGCCAAATGATCCCCAGCGATGGCGTTTCCCGAAGGGGAAGGATACTTGGACAAAAGGGCAATGTCGATGAAAACAGCCACCTGAAATGCCTGGAGACTACTATGGCATTCCCCGAAAAAAATAAAACTCTCTCTTCGCGTGGCACCTCTAGGCTGGTCCATGGTCAACACGCTTCAAGCCAAGCGAGATGTTTCAGCAGTCAGGATGATCCTCTTGACGAGGATGAAATCTGCGGATCCGGTCTCTTTCGACCTGTTGTAAATGAACACACTGTTCTGAATGGCAATAATGATTCTCACTTGGGCGATCTATCGGAGACCAGGACGAGGGAGGAGGGTCGCAACACGGAACTAGAGTATGTTAAGCGACTTGCCGCACCACAAAAGGGACGTCGCCTCGACCCTAAAACCTTCGACCCTGCCGAGCCTGCAAATTTCGACCGACTCTATGGACTGGTACACTACTCCCAGGAGTTCAGGCTCCCGAAAGATTCCAATGTCGAAGGAAACACAGACTTTACCAGCTTGACTTCATATAAGCAACCAAAGTAACAGCAACAGTACACGATGTTTGTTAAGGGGCCTCCTCTCATCAATCTATGGCTCCACCAAGTAGTCTCTCCGAATACATCTATCTGGTATAAGCACTTTAGCCCGTTCCTCTATATTAATCGTAGAAACAGTATATAACATCGCAGTGTGCGGTTATTAGCTTAACCGAGCCCTAGCCATGCAAATGAGAGCGCGGAAGGGGGGCGGGCGGTTGTGCCGTCCAGGTCGTCAAGCTTTGCGCAGTTGCAGCAGTACATAATATTTCAGAGACTGAACTTTTGCTACGAACCAACGGTGGGGGGGGGGGGGGGGGGGGGGGGGGGGGGGGGGGGGGGGGGGGGGGGGGGGGGGGGGGGGGGGGGG